>OX393579.1:26841086-27142451 GCA_947652605.1 Elmis aenea
AAAAAAATCTTTGGTGCAATAAAAAATGATAAGTGAACATTATCAATATTTAAAAATGTGAAACAAAAAGATACAACAACTTGGACAAGTTTTTTATGTTCTCATCTACGAAGAAAACCACCAATTAAGTGAAAACATTGATCGGGGTTGGTTGTCACACTGTTACTTTTGACCCCAAGTGTACACAAAACAAATTAGAGGAAATCCACAACTAACCACGATTCCAACGTCAAATTGTATTGCATCCAACAATAGCTAACAAAATTTAGAACATCATAATCTAGGTACTTTTTTGTAGGTCCATGTCCTGGGCCCCCCCACATTTGAAATGTATCTTTTTTTTTAATGTAGAAGGTTGTGCTAGCCTTGTGCTGGCGTGCTTTGTTAAAATTTTTGATTGTGCTGGTTTCGTTAGGCTACAAATTCAATTTGAATTTGAGGGGGCTGTGGACATGATAGCCCCCCCACCACGTAATTTAAACATTTTTTTTAGACAGATTTGTTGTGCTAGCTTTGTGCTGGCGTGCTTTGTTAAAATTTTTGATTGTGCTAGTTCCGTTAGGCTACAAATTCAATTTTAATTTGGGGGGGCTGTGGACATGATAGCCCCCCCACCACGTAATTTAAACATTTTTTTTAGACAGATATGTTGTGCTAGTCTTGTGCTGGCGTGCTTTGTTAAAATTTTTGATTGTGCTGGTTCCATTACACTACAATTTTGTTTTTAAATTGGAGGGGCTGTAGACATGATAGCCCCCCCACCACGTAATTTAAACATTTTTTTTAGATAGATGTGTTGTGCTAGCCTCGTGCTGGCGTGTGCTGTTAAAATTTTTGATTGTGCTGGTTCCATTACACTACAATTTTGTTTTTAAATTGGAGGGGCTGTAGACATGATAGCCCCCCCACCAAGTAATTTAAACATTTTTTTTAGATAGATGTGTTGTGCTAGCCTTGTGCTGGCGTGTGCTGTTAAAATTTTTGATTGTGCTGTTTCGTTACGCTACGATTTTGGTTTAAAATCTGAGGGGCTCTAGACATGATTAGATTTGCTTTTGTATACATTGAACCATTATTGTTATCTCTGAAAAGGGTGACTTCTAAAAAATTTATTGAATAATCTGTTTCCGTAAATTAAATTTTTGGATGGTAACTGTTGAATAAGTTTAAAATGTTATTTATTGACTTTGGATTTTGGAACGCCCAAAATTAAATCGTGTACATATTTCTTTAAAAAAGGGATGTTATCAGATATTTTTGGCATTATTGTTTTTAATAAATCATCTAATATTATTTCTGCAATAATAGGGGGGGCATTTGTAAGAAATATTTTAAAGTGCTATGTTGTAACAATGTTTGTCCTATAATTTTCGTCTATGTAAAACAATTTTATGTATTTTAAATGTGTCTATGGCATCTAAAAAAAATTATAACAGTTTCAATTAAAATTAGTAATGACATAAATCAAAATAAACCTACATATGCCACTCATCAATTAAATAATACTGTAAAGTACAAGCACGTGTTTTTTTAAATTTTATTATAAGGACTTTTTGCTGATTTTTCATCACAGATGTACAATTTTAAATTTTAACTATTAAACTATTAACTTTCAACTATTAAAGAATATTCTTTTACTATGTTACAATATACACTATACAGGGTAATTGATTGAGACCGGTACTTAAAAATTCGCTCATTTGCTGCAATAATGACATCTCAAAAATAGCGATTTTTCAGGAGAGGCGTTTTAAACATTTGAATTATAATAACTTAAATGGCATAAGAACGACACAGTGCTCTATTGTGGCGAGATTTGGGAGCTCAGATATGTCGTTCTTGCCACAAATAGTACATAAAACAACCTTTCTCCCTGTACCATTATCTCAAAAATCGCGATTTTTGAGTTATGTCATTTATTGCAGCAAATGAACGATATGAAGAATGAAAAAGGGTATGGATCTGAAATTTTGGTTATGACCATAATGGCATCTGGTCTGTTTATTGAAAATATTTTCAATATGGCGACACTTCCGGAAACACCAGAAGTTGACGTCTACTTTCTTATTTCAAATACAATGGTCTATTTTTTATTGCGTATATGGATGTAAAACATTATTTTAGCGGGACTTTTTTTGGCATTCCCTATACCTAAGTGGTCATTTTTAAAATTTTTGGACTTTTTTGAAAATTCTTAGATTTTCATCGTGATGCTTAATATTATCTAACCCCGCCATTTTTAAAGAAAAAACGCTTAAATTTAGACCATGCTTAGAAGAAACCTTGGAGTGCATCCTGGAATTCATGCAATGGGTGCATTACTTACAGGGTGTCCAAAACTTAATTTTCTTTTAATACAACTTCAGACAACTAAAACTCGTTTTTTTTTAAATACAATGCCCTAACTTTTTTTTTCATTTTCTCATGCAAAATTACATTCTGCATCAATCTGTGTTAGCGTTTCCTATACCTATCTGCAACAATTTTCGAGTTATAAAGAATTTTTGGTAAATATAAGAGAAATTGTAAAATTTTTGTGAAGTAAGCCTTGGAAATGACAACAAATGCCTATATTAATAGCTGTAAACTACTACTTATTATCTATGCTGTAAACCACTTTTGTTGCGTTTGTCTGAAGTGTCCATGAAAATGGAAAATCAAGAGTATTCAAACACGAATACTGCAGATTTCACTCTTCTATATTGCAAAAAAAATGATTCTATTCATTGAAATTTCTGTCTGGTCATTACAGTTAAATGAGGATACCTCTCACTGAACACACGGCAAGTTCTTTCAATAATCTTGTGACATTCTTCATGAATATAAAATAAGTTCAAAATATTCGTGTTTGAATACTCTTGATTTTCCATTTTCATGGACACTTCAGACAAACGCAATAAAAGTGGTTTACAGTTATTAATATTAACATTTGTTGTCATTTCCAAGGCTTACTACTCAAAAATGTTACAATTTCTCTTATATTTACCAAAAATTCTTAATAACTCGAAAATTGTTGCAGATAAGTATAGGAAACGCTAACACAGATTGATGCAGAATATAATTTTGCATTAGAAAATGAAAAAAAAGTTTGAGCATTGTATTTAAAAAAAACAGGAGTTTTAGTGGTCCGAAGTTGTATTTCTTACAAATGACCCCCCCCCCCCTATTATTGCAGAAATAATATTAGATGATTTATTAAAAACAATAATGCCAAAAATATCTGATAACATCCCTTTTTTAAAGAAATATGTACACGATTTAATTTTGGGCGTTCCAAAATCCAAAGTCAATAAATAACATTTTAAACTTATTCAACAGTTACCATCCAAAAATTTAATTTACAGAAACAGATTATTCAATAAATTTTTTAGAAGTCACCCTTTTCAGAGATAACAATAATGGTTCAATGTATACAAAAGCAAATCTAATCATGTCTAGAGCCCCTCAGATTTTAAACCAAAATCGTAGCGTAACGAAACAGCACAATCAAAAATTTTAACAGCACACGCCAGCACAAGGCTAGCACAACACATCTATCTAAAAAAAATGTTTAAATTACTTGGTGGGGAGGCTATCATGTCTACAGCCCCTCCAATTTAAAAACAAAATTGTGGTGTAATGGAACCAGCACAATCAAAAATTTTAACAAAGCACGCCAGCACAAGACTAGCACAACATATCTGTCTAAAAAAAATGTTTAAATTACGTGGTGGGGGGGCTATCATGTCCACAGTCCCCCCAAATTAAAATTGAATTTGTAGCCTAACGGAACTAGCACAATCAAAAATTTTAACAAAGCACGCCAGCACAAGGCTAGCACAACAAATCTGTCTAAAAAAATGTTTAAATTACGTGGTGGGGGGGCTATCATGTCCACAGCCCCCCCAAATTCAAATTGAATTTGTAGCCTAACGAAACCAGCACAATCAAAAATTTTAACAAAGCACGCCAGCACAAGGCTAGCACAACCTTCTACATTAAAAAAAAAGTTACATTTCAAATGTGGGGGGGGGCAGGACATGGACCTGTTAATTTTCATTGCCAGATCATGTCCTATTGATAGCAAAGATAGGCCGTTTAATATTTCCTGCAGCATTAACTAAAGCTATTTATTTTTGAAAGTTTACTAAAAGCTCTTTCAACTTCCTTGTTACGGGTTGTGCAAAAAACGGATCGAAGTACATTTTTCGGGAAAACACCTTGAAATTTAAAAAAATACTATTTAATAAAGTTAGTTCTGATGTAACGTCCTTAAACGTCTCGTTATAAATCTTTTTTATAAAATTAATTTCGTCTTTTAAAGATGTTGCTGAGTCTTTTAAATATTTATTTATTAAAATATTGAACGAGCTGGAAATTTTTTGTTGATGCTGTGTTTGAAAATTTAATATTGGTGAAAATAAATTCTGAATGTTCTTTAAAGGTATAAAACGTATGTGAAGTTGGAAAATAACTGTATCCAGTATAACAGGATGGAAAGTTTTTTTTTAATGTTCTTATATCACCCCTATACGCACTTTCTTGAACTCTTCGTTCTTGATCGTTCTTTATCATTCGGTGTTGTACCTACCCAATTCATTTGCAACAAGCGTGGCTTTGCATAAAAAAAATTTGCCATCTATTTCTAATATGTTCAAATTGTTTCAGAAGACAACCAACATTTGCTGCTGCAATATCAATTATTATTGGGCTAGATTACATTTTATTTCGTTTGTCAATGGAAGCTAAAATTTTAAACCAAGTTGTTGCAAAAATTATTGCTTCAAAAAACTACATTTATCGTTGTACATTTTAATTAACGCACAGTTTAGGCCTGCAACAGAATAAATCGACGGTTTAGTTTTTTTATCTGTGTAAAATTTATAATTAATCAAACGGACCGGTCCGACTGGCGTTGTTAGCCTCCAGGTTTAGGGGGCTATAGCCCCAAGTGACTCTGGCATTTACCTTTAATACCACAGCGGCGGAGTTTTACGCATTGATACTTAATCTATATATATAAAAATGAATGTATGTATGTATGTTTGTCCTTTATGCATTCCTATACCACTCATCCGATCCTGACCAAATTTGGCACAGACAATCTATAGGACCATGGAAAGAACATAGGCTATATGAGAATTCCCAGAAGTTCCAAAAATTCCCAAAAGAACCAAAATTCCCAAAAGATCCAAATATCACAAAAGTTTCAAAATTCTCAATAGATACAAAAATTCTCAATAGATACAAAAATTCCCAAAAGATCCAAAATTCTCGAAAGGTCAAAAACGTCCACCGGGCGCGAGCGCGAAGCGCGAGTAGTCTGTGATTGATAAAAAAAATCACCGAGCGAAGCCGGGTCACTACGCTAGTATAAATATAAGTATAAAAATTAATAAAAAGTTAAACGGTAAACAAAAAAGAAAAAATGCACAAATCAAAACGGTGGTAATTTATTATTACAAATTATTAAAAAAACAATTGATTACATATAAAAATCATACGGTTAAAAAGTGCCAAAAAATATAGTCAATAACTAGTACCTAAGGATTCCCAATAAATATCTAGTTGTATCCTAGTTTAATAAGTAGTTTTTGTTACCTTATATGTATAGCCAATTCTATTATTTTTAGTTGGGTAGGTACTCTTTACATATTAATTGCAAAAAAATCACATTATAAAAATCATTGTTTTAATCAACAGAATACAGTTTAAATTTCGTCAATTACCTAACGTCCATTTACGTTTGGTGTTTCATTTGAGTTTTTTGTTTTTTTTTTGCCAGGGAGCAATGGTAGGTTTAGGGTTTAGGACAAAAGTCTCAGATGTCATACCCTCTCGGCAGTCTTGTCTATGGGGGCAATTTTGGTATTCACTGAAATCCGTAACACTAGTTGTGATGAGGCTCACTAAAAATTTATTATATGTGTGTGCTGTTTATTATGTATTTTAAGTTGTTATTACGTTTTCGTTGTTTTAAACCGAAGTTTTGCCTTCAATAGCAAAACTTTCGCGCTCCCCTTCAGATATCCACACCCACCTAGAGGGCGTCCCACAGGTTGAGAATCACTGCTTTATATGGTCATACTGTACTAATAAACTTCTATATTCAAGCTATCATGCATTAAATCTAATGTACCTGTCACTTTCTTTAAAAATTACTTGCAAAAATATCGACAAAGGGTTCTGACATATTGAAAAACAACAATTATGTTTTCTCTTTAGGTTTTGTCTTTAAAACCCATTAAAATATTTGATTTCCGTTTTCACTTTAAGATTTTTGCCGAAAATTTGAGTGATAATGTACGATTAGTTTTTTGTCACTATGTTAATATCCGAAAGTTCTTTTCCGATTATGCAATTCAAATCAGAACATTAACACCAAGTATGGCTGCATATTTAGAAACAAAATTGTGGTAATGATTTTCGCAGAGTTCGTCAAGTAATGGCATAAAAATTCAATAAGGGTCCGCAAAAAAATGAAAAATTGACTGTCGCACCCCAGAACTATTTCAAAAGTCTTTGCCTAAAAAGCATGACTAAAATATTTCAAATTCTTAGAGTTAATAGTAAAAATCTTACAACTGAAGTTTTATAGATTTTTTGGCAAATTATCGATTAAGATTTTTACAAATCACATAAAAATACACTTCTTTAATAATTTAAGTATCCTTAAATATCTGACAAATGTCAAGATCTCCATGTTCTTCATGATGAATCATATATCCTATGTACTTAGACACTCGTGCAAATAATAGTTTAATAATAAATAAAGTTCTGTTTATGTTACTTAGTTACTTCGGTGTTTATCTTAAACAAAACTCCCGAGCTTTTGCACTGTATAAAATTGCAACACAAAATAAATATACCTACTGTAATTATACAGCTCTGGGAAGTTTACGTTTGAAGGGATAAAACATCTGAAGTGGTATAATTCCTAATGAATAATTTAATTTTTCAAAATAACGAAGCAGATGATAAATTGATTACACGTCAGAAGCTGTCAAGTAGAGTGAGTCATTAAATTTTGATATTGTCTTGCGAATTTAAAGTTTTCGCTTTGTTATTTTTACGAACAATACAAACAACAATTTTTCAAACGCAGAAAACGGTTTTGCAATTATATTACATTTACATTTTAATCATTCCTTTGTTGTTGAATATATTTTTGTTGTACACAGATAATCCGACGTGCAATTATAAAATTTCTTAACTCAGACGAGTCTTAACGAACTTATTCATATTTATTTTTGATTTATAAAATATTGTAAGACGTAATAATAAGCAATATCTGTTTCCAAAATGGTACGTTGTGAAAATCCCGTCAGTTTCAAATTTAATTACGCTGCTTTCGCTTTCGTGTAATCACTGTTCATAAAGTTTGATGCAAAGTCCGTACTATCTCAACGAGATTAAAATCTGTCCATTTTCTTTTATAAATCTGCGAATGTAATTAACTAAGTTTTGTAGCACAATGCAGCAAATTTTATATTAAAATCTATGGTAATGGCAATAGTACACGAAGATGTAGTTGAAATATTGTTTAGCTATGTGCTACTTGACACTACTCTATAGCAATGGAACAATAATTATAGTAACTATCTAACTTAACGAGTATTGAAATTACTTGAAGACTAGAGAAGGTATCGAAAATCATTCGATCTAATAATTAGCAAATGCGCAGAATAAGCAAACAAATCCGTAATTTAAATTATTAAATTGAAGCGAACTTTTTGTGCACCTTAATTGATTAACTCTGAATTGTTTAAGTGATTTATTTAAAATATTAATATATGTTTAACAATGTAAATAGGTGAGACACTCTTGGTATGTCGCAAACGGTGAGATATAAAAAGTCGGTTAAATTAAAACAAAATGTTTCTATTTTAGAGAGCTATTCAGCGACGCTTTTGTTTATTGAAAATTATCTATAGAGCACTAAACTGCAATTTTTTTAAATTTTTAAGCATACCCTTATGAGCCGTTTACACTTATGGTTTTGCACGTGATTTTGCTGACTTGGTTTTGTTGGTTTGGTTTTGCACATGATCGCGTACCCGTTTACACGTACGGTTTTGCACGTGTTTTATAATCTAACAGCGCTAGATTCACTTGTGCAAAGCCAATGTCAATAAAATCGCTTGGTTTTAGCGTGCACACACACGATCATAACCACCTGCAAAACCAAGTCGGCAAAACCACGTGCAAAACCATAAGTGTAAACGGCCTTTTACAAACTACAAAATAGTGATATTCATTTGTATAACGCAGTCTTTTTCAACCTTTTTATTGTCGCGGCACACCTTAAACAAAGCTTACATTTTATGGCGCAATATCACAATAGTATTTTTGATGGCATTATGATGTAGGTACTTGTGGGAACGCGGGGCAGAACGGACACTTTAATATATAAATAGTTGTAATTTATTAATTTAAGGTAGGAATAATCTGAAAATTTGTATTTGTATTCTTTGTTTATTCGTGTTTTAAAATTTTATTACAAAATAAACAATAATCTTAAACTATAAAGTGTAAATTCAGAAAGAAAAAAAATGGCAAACGATCCATTCTGCCCCGGGGATGGGGCAGAACGGAACCTTCTTTGCAAAATTGTTAAATTTGTAAAAAAAAAGTCAAAGTAGTCATAGTAGACGTAGAGCTTATTATTCGAACAACGTAATAATAATAATGTAGATCTTTTAAAGATATATGCTTAACAAACTTAAAATTAAGTAAATGAAACAAAAAATTTAAAAAAAATATATTTTCATTATTCAGTGTCTGTTAAATCATAGATAGTGTCAACAGAAGGTTGCAGTACAATGAAACATATTCAGAAAAGAAATAAGAAAGAAAAATCGGACATGGGGCGGAATGGAACCTCGATCCGTTGTGCACCGGTCCGTCCTGCCCATCCGTTGAAGTTGGGTACAGTTCAAATTCCTCTAGAATGGTCGATGAAATATACAACAGTAAATACACAGGAACGTAGTCCAAGACTCGTAGTTTAGGGATATATCAAGAAAAAATGTAATAAAATTTAAGGTTTTGCTTACTTTGCATATTATGATGACAACCAATTACAACACAGAACGATAACACAAGCAAATACGGGACACGTGCGAATACGCTTATCCAAAATTGTCCAGAATGACAAAAATATCGTCAGTCTGTTATGCTTTAACTGATAGTTTCTAAAAGTTTTCTTAGATAGTGCCACACTTGCCACAGTACAATTCAAAAAATAAGCAGTGGTCCGTTCTGCCCCTCGTTCCCCTACTATATGTTATTAATTCTTTTTTTTTAAATGTACAAATAGAAAATTATAAACATATCAATATATAAAAATGTAAAACAATGATAAAATATTTAATATTCTGAAACAGGTATATAAATTAAATAAAAATTATATTTAATAAATATAATAAGGTGGCAAACACAACATTTTTATACGAGGTTGTATAGTGAATAAGCATAGATACGTTTAATTCTACTACCGTCGGAAATATCTGTCTTTTGTCACTTTTTTATATAGTTTAGAAATTAAAAATAATTGCGCATAAAAACGACTTTAAAAAATTATAATAACATTCCAATGGATTTTTCTAAAATTTCTTGATAGTTTTTATTTCAATCCAAAACTTGTAAATATTATTATTGCCAAAATGTGTAAACAACGACCTGTCGTTGTAGATTTCGTCAAATTTTCTTCCTCCTGCAAATTTGATTTAAACGTAGCGCTATTTGTGTTGCAAATGAATTTTCTATCCATTTTTTTTTAATGTTTGTTTCAAGGGATGAAAAGTAATGTCCAATTTTTGTTTCAAGTAAGTGCAAAACTATTTATTAAACTGTTAATTTAAAATTTGTTTTTGCTGTTAAAGAAACATTTCTAATTTATTTTTATTTACAACTCTTTTTTTACATTAAAATATTTAGTGTGTTAAGCTGGGCATACAAAACATATTTGAAAGCTGATTAGCCAAAACAAATGTAGTCGTTTATATAATCACAAAATACTGATTGCTTTACTGGAAAAATAGCATTTTCTTATGTAACACGTAACCGTACATTTATTTATTTATAATTTTATTTCTCGCTGCACACCAGTAGGATGCTCACGGCACACACGTTCAAAAACACTGATATAACGTCATTCAGATTTATGATAAATGACAAAGTTGCTTATTTTAGATAAAAACAATAGTTCATTTGACATTATTTAAGGCTTCGTTTTTGTTTTTTTTTTTCAAAAATGTATGAGGTGTTTATTAACGAATTAAAAAAATTAACTTCAATCACGATTATAACTAATTATAGACAATAATGTAAGTTAGACAAAAACATTAAAAGTAAAATATCTTATAAATGTAAAAAACACCCTATTTGAGACAAACAGGTGGTCGCATAAGAAGAAAATAATTTTGTAGGTGGGTGTTTTGTAATTTCCGATACTATTTATTTATTAGTTAAGTTAGAGTCGATTTGCATAAATACAATTGTTCAATAATTTGTCATAATTACTGGTTCGACAAAAACGACAGAAGCCACTTTGAATATTTGTTGGATTAAATTAATAATTAGTTTATTAAATATATCGTTAATCTATTATGCTGTTGACCATTTTCAATTGGTTAATATTTATTTGATTGAACACTTGAATAAAACTGTTTATAATTTTTGTATTATTTTAGAATAGACTATGATTAACAGACAATTTATATGTATGTTTTACAAAAACTATGAATATAGAAATAATAACAAACCAGTAGTTATTTCTGCACGTTTCGACTTATTTTCGACATGTATACCTACTATGATTACGTTAAAATTATAAAACTAAAACTTTTGCTATACAGGGTGTCCCAGATTACATTTCCAGCATGGGGTTCTCGCTTATTATAAGAGATACAGGTTTGTTTAAATTAGATGAATTATTCCTTGGTATGAGAGGAGCAACAATCAATTAAGTATAAAAAGTACAAAATTTCTCGTGCTTCAGATGTTATAGCAAAAAATATGAAAATGTCCAATTTCTTTTTTCTCTCATAACTTTTTTGTCTTAACCACTAGAACAATTTTATTTGTACTTTCTTAAGGTACTTTTTAATGGAGAATGTAACTATTGTTTTAGATTTTTTTTAGCACCTACCATTTTCGAGATATTACCACTAATTTCATTTTTTCTTATGGGCCGCGAAGTTGGCTATGGAATAGTTGAATGTGCTTTTTTTTTTCTCTTTAAAATGAGATATTACTTGCTACATTTATTTTTATAAATAAGTCACAAACTCAAGAAAAATCGTATTTTACCCATCACTTATCAAGTTATCTATGAAAATAAAAACAAAAAACAACTAATTAAATGTCAAATGACAGTTACTATTTGTTAAGAAAAAATGAAATTAGGGGTAATATCTCGAAAATGGTAGGTGCTAAAAAAAATCTAAAACAATAGTTCCATTCTCCATTAAAAAGTACCTTAAGAAAGTACAAATGAAATTGTTCTAATGATTAAGACAAAAAAGTTATGAGAGAAAAAAGAAATTGGACATTTTCATATTTTTTGCTATAACATCTGAAGCACGAGAAATTTTGTACTTTTAAAAATTGATTGTGGCTCCTCTCATACCAATAATTCATCTAATTTAAACAAACCTGTATCTCTTATAAAAAGCGAGATCCCCATGCTGGAAATGTAATCTGGGACACCCTGTATAGATCACTTTTTCTTTTTAATTTTAAATAATCAGAATTTATTTTTAATCCATAATTTAAAAAAAAAACATTAGTTTTTTCATTGTGCCAAAGCCGACTATGGTTTTTATTTTATTATAAAAATGTACATTTTTTATTAATCTTATAATGTGAATAACGTTTAAACAAATGAATGGCGCTATTTTATAGGAGTAGTTTGTAAAAATTGTACAACATATCAAGATTTAAAATAATTGCCAATTTTAGTTTTTCTTTGGTATCTTTGGCACCATAGACTTTCGTATGTTGTGTGTATATTCGTATGCGTGTGTATTTGTGTGCATAAAAAAATTAAAGTGCTACCTCAGACATTCTAATTAACCTAATTTTTGGAAATAACGTTAATGACGTCTGTCAAATCAAAATATCATTCGATTGTTTATGACTTAAAAACAACAGCGTTCTTAAAAAAATATTTTAAAAACCAAAAACATGATAGCATCGCTGATTTAAAACAAGTTTATTTAACTCAATTTAACTGTATCTCTTATTATTTACGAAATTCCCTTGGGTATCCCACCTATTTGTTTAATTGTTAACCACTTATTTTGTTTATTATCTTTTATTTAAAAAAATTTAAATTAGTTGCAAGACTCGCTTCTTCAAAGATAGATTTTTTATTTACTTAACCCAAATAAAAGACGAGAATCTTGAAACTAGTTTACATATTCTTTAAGAAGAGACTCCTATAAAAATTAAATACGTGATTATTTGATTATTTGTATTTATCTACACCCACCTGGTATTCATTCTAAGTATAATATCCAGATAATGTACAGAAAACAACTCCATGATTTTGTTTATACCAATCATAGCATGATCAGAGATACTATGCCTTTTTACAAGTCAATATTTTCATAAAAAATTAAAAGAACGTATTGACGGCAATAAGTATTTTTCAAGAAGTGACATATCAAGTCAAAATTCATAAGAAATTAAATATAGGTTAAAAGAACAAAAAAGTAAGATATAATATGATCTGCAACAAAGTTTCTGGAACATCTTGAAAAGCTAAGGAACTTAACGTGAATATATTAAACTTACATAGGTATACATAAACTAGAACTTTCTGAATTATAACTTAACTGATGTAGTTTGCTTAGTTTTGTGATGCGATAATCGACATTTCCATTTTCTATTGGCAAATTTAACCTTGTTTTACAAACATATTCAGTTTTACAAGGAAACAGGTGCAAGTACGAATATAGGTTATAAACAGAAATAGCAAGTTGCGCACTATTAGGTACTCGTAAACAGATATCTAACAATGAAAGCTGCAGAGGCTTTAGGTTTGCACGACCTCCGACCTATCCTTTGGGTCGGATACCCCAGATAACGGTCCGGGTGCGAATCGGGTACAAATAATGTATTATATTTGGAATATTTCATACGCTTTACAAAATTTGGTTTATGTACAGACACACATTTTATTCGATAAAATTACGACACGAGTAGAATCTAAAAATATTTTTTATTGGGGACAGATTAACGACTAGGGAGCGCAGGGAGCATCACCGCCCGTCAGTGATTTCCACGTTTGTGTTACCGTAACACAGCGTAAAAGTTACTTATGGTTCCATTCGCTGCAACTATGTAGCTGCAATAATAAGCAAATTGGACTTCAGTCGGACTAAAATGTAAAAAATCGGGTTAAGTCGAATATATTTACAAATTTTTTAGTTTTTATGCCTCTGAGATGCAAAATCGTTTAGTGTTGAGCGTTTTTTGTTTCGTGTTAAATAAAATATAGCAGTATATAAAATGATATGACATTTGGTTGGGATAAGAATATTATTTAACCGATTATTCCTGTTAAGCGTTTTCTTGTCAAACGATTTCCACTGTAGTCAGGACCGGTTTTACAATTTAGCGAGTCTAGACAATTGCCTAGGGGCTCCAAATATCTTCATAAAAAAGGGTTAAATTTATGTAACATATGTATACAAATGTATTAACGTTATTTAATTTTTTTTTAAATCAAAGTCTATAATATACATATATGTATTGCGAAAAATTTCAGGAGGTAATTCCTATCATATCGAATATTAGGTAAGATCTTCATTATAAAAAAATTGTATTCCGAAAACGTCTTCTTTCGGATTTATACCCCCCCTAAAGAGGAACGGTAACAGGAAGTATTCATTATATTTCTCAAATTTTGAGAAATTTAGGAGAATGACATTTGGTAAATATTTTTTACTCATCAAAAGATTTCTATTGTCATAATTTCAATCATTTTGTACCTTTACAATGGCCTGAAAAGTGCGACCCCTGTTGGTTTTTTTTTCAGAAGTTTTTGGAGGGTTAACATTTTTTGGTTCACTTTTTTATTCAAAATCTTTAGGTTTTGCGGAAAAAATTAAATAGCAAAATTTTAACCCTCCAAAAAGTTCTGACAAAAAAAAAACAACAGGGGTAGCACTTTTCAGCCTGTTGTAAGGGTGGGAGATAATTAAAACTATTACTGTGGAAAACCTTTTAATAAATAAGTAACATCTACCAAAAGTTATTTTTCTACATTTCTCCAAATTTGAGAAATAAAATGGAAATTAACTTTCACCGTTCCCCTTTATGGCGTTGTAACTCCAAAAACAGACGTTTAAGAAAAACAATATACGAAAGCCTCCCTTTATTTTAGATAAGGAATTACCAGCCGAAGATTTTCGCAATACTTATGAATCACCCTGTATATAGACACATACGCACCTTCAGACAATATATGGGGGCGTCCAAATTTTCTTTGCCTAGGGACGCCAGATACCCTTGCGCCGGCCCTCACTGTAGTATCAAATTAGTTAAACGAATGAAGAGAAGACGAGTTGGAATAAAATACTTGCTCGATTTACTGATAACAAACAAGCAAAAACTTTTTTTATATCCGATACAAACGAACATACTAGGAACTTGCACAGTGATAAGATAAACACTTAGCTTCAACCACTCGTTTGCAACTACATCGCCTGGGTAAAATGTATGAGCTAAGTAAATGTACAATACTTATAAACTTTTACCTGATGAGACGAACAAGAAGTAATCAATGTACTTATTAAAATGGGCTATGTCTATTCATCCTATTAAATACATACAACAATAACAATAAAATCAGTTTCAGTTACTTTTAAAGTATTAATCTAACAACATAAATTTAACTGTATCTGGAGGAATATCAACGAAATTGCTGACGATAAACTGCTACCACATGGTGAGCACAGGGGAACTGCTCACAACATAACTTTAACGAGTTCATGGTGCGCTGCTTCAGAAAGAATCCGCAATAGTAAATCGTAAGGGAGTCGTGTTCCCTAAAACAACTCGAGACCTTATACGGCATGAGTTACCCAGGAAAACATTAACAGGCAGAATGGCAAACCTCATGCTATCGTCGAATTTACCAAACAGTCTAATTGCTATTTGCTTTAATTACTAGACAATCATATTTGCTGTAAGAAACTTCGCGACCAAGAGACGTTAGCAACAGAGTTCAATAGGTTTTGTAATCAGACATTATAAAATAGGTAGTACTCCAATTACAAGCTTACAGGTTGTCCCATAAAGCAATTCTCAGCCTTGTAACTTATTTATTTTAAGAAATAGAGCTCTGGTTTTCATCACGAAATATTTTGAAGGCCGCAACTTCTTTTTAAGTTTGTTAAAAGTTTTTACATATCAGTCGACCAGGAGCGAAACCCGACAAGTCACACTATTTCGGAAAATGAGTTTTATATTTATTATAAATTCCGACTAGTCTAATGTAATTGGCTGATTAAACTTAAGCTCAGATGCAAAAACCTCCATATCCCTTGAGGTTTTAGGTGCAAAAACCGGCATTTCCAAATAAATGTGACCATGTTCAACAGGTTTAGATTGAAAAAGCGAATGCCAGAATGTTTTGAAAAAACCTGGTAGTTGACACCTTAAATTTCAGCCTCAAAAAAATTACAATTCTAAAGAGAAGAAATAAAAATAATTCTTCTGTTGTAAGAAGAAAACCAATTTACAGGACGTTTGCATCCCCAAAGGTTTAAGTAACAGATATCGGTCAAATGAATGTAAAAGAAAGTAGTACATGGAATGCCAATTAACGAAAATAAGAAAGAAAGTGTATCGAAATTGTTAGAAAAACATATTGAACAAGATTAGGTAAATAAAAGAAAATTCCTTAACTTTTTTTGTATAAGCTTATACAGACCTGTTGACAGGTCGATTACCTGAACAAGAAAGTAACTGGGAAGAGGTAAACATGAACTTTGGAATTTAAAAATAGCTGATATTCTTACACACATTGTGTTGAACACTTTATTAAGAAATAAAAATATGTTGTTGAAATAAAGTTTGTTTTGTGGAAAAAATTATAGAATTTTAGTGCAAACACATGTCTAGGTATATTAAAGTCTAATTTTTTGATAAAATATGTATCCCTTATTTCTAAATTGTAATTGATTGCTATTCATTAAAAAAATAAAGCGTATATCTAAAATTGTGCAGTTTTGTTAAAGGTATTTTTGATACATCTCAAAATAGATCTAAGCGCACTTGTCAGTTTTGCATCTGGGTGACTGATATATTTAACTGTTTTACGATTGGCTTTTTATTCAGGGTAATATAATTTTTAAAAGATCACCTAATATTTTCAGACAGGTTTGTGCGTTATTTAAAAGTTCTTCTAAGTTAATATGAACCATTACATGTTTTTAAAAAACTTGCGACCCTCTAAATATTATGTAGTAAACATCAAACCTCCAAGTCTTTAATAAAGAAGTTATCGGTCTTGGTAGTTTTTTTCTGGTACACCCTGTATACATTCGAAGAGAATTGATTAAAATGGTCGCTATTATTAAAGAAAAATAATAAAAGAACAAAACCAATTTTAGATGACAAAAATGATGTATTAGTAAAGTTATATAGTAAAGGGATTGTTTTTCAATGAATTATTTGATTACCGACTTCATTCGAAATGCAATCATTAGATTAAACCATTAATACGCCAAAGCAGCAAAAATTACGCCATTCATCAAATCTCCATTTAATTTTTGTACCGTTTATTATTTTTTTAAGCTCGACGGCGAGTGGTATAAACGAATCGAAATAATTTTTAATTAGCAGGGGCTAAAACAATATTCCGGCTTTCTGCATTTAAAACCAATCTAATTACTAATTCCGTTCGTACATAAAGCATTTGTCTTGCTTAAAAATTCGCTTTGTAACATTAATGTCTGTAACATTTCAAGTTTCACAAAGCTCTAATTGGTTGTTTTCAGTCGTCATCCTAATTACAATCCTATTTAGTAAATAAACGTGTCCGTAATAATTTCATTAATTTGTTGGACGAGCAGACACGGTTAGCTTGTTTGAACTCAATCATCACATTTTAATGGTTCAAATAAATTCAGTTCAACCTAGGGCAAACAAAACGGTGTGAATTATTAAAATAATGTAGACTAACCAAAGCACAATACTGCATTGCAGTAATTTTAACCGTCAATATAATCTAACTTGCCTGGAAACTTAATTTTGTTAAGCACGCAGTTCAAACACGGCATTTCCCATAATAAGTGTTTTGATTTTAAGAGAATTCAATTATTTGTAGTCTCCATTAAGTGCTCCAATTATTTTTCATTAGACAAACGCTTAATTCAATTATTCTCTTACAAACAAGTCACAAGCCAGTTCACAGAATCTTAACCAAAAATAACTATGACAACAATTTCCTAATTGAATTTTTCTTTTTTCAGTAAAACCACAACTTAAAAATGAATACTCCTAGTCAGATGCACATTAACATTTAGCGGTTCAATTTCGTTAAACTGAAAATGAATTAACATCTATTTAATGTCGCAATTAATTCGAAGCCATTAAAATATTTAGGACGCAAAAGAATACCGAGTATTTGTGTTCGACGGTAACAAAATTATGTCCTCTTTCTCTGCATATTATTATTTCTGCTTGTTTGTTTTATATAATAAATAGGTCGACAACGAATCCGCTTTGTAAATTTACACAGCCTGATTGCTCGACTATATTTAACGATCTCCGTTTACCTATTTTTCAAAACGAAAAAAAAATGTAAAAGTATAAGAAGCACACACTTTTATGTTAAGGTTTTATCTCAAATTTAAAAAATTAGTCCAATTTGCAACAACTACCAATAACATTTTTAAATAATTGTCGAATTTCATTGCTTTACAAACGAATGTCGCAGTTTATATGAAAATTAGCACCGCGAATACGTGCCAATCACCAATTCATTAAAAATAAATTTTCCAAACGTTTAATACGTGAAAAAATTTAAATAAAATAATTAGAGTGGAAATGCCAATTTGCGTATTACCCGCAAAGTTGTATTGCCGGAAGGCACATCAAATGGAACGCATGCGATCTTTGGCACCAGCCATTTTCTAGGGATAATGAGCGTGCTTCGTAGTGCAGACCAACTACAGCGAAGTACCTATAGCACGCGAGCAAATTTACATTACACGTAAACGTATTTCATGACCCATTAGATTTTAATAGAAACAAAAGTTAATAAACTTGAAAGCCGAGTTTGGTACAACCGATTTCGATTGGGTAACGAAATCGATACTGGCCAATAAGTAAATTAGAACAAAGTATGGTATTTGATTGCTGAAATAAATCTGTGGTGTTCCATACAAGTAATGTCTATCAGTTTCCTTATAGGTAACTTGAGGATCACCTAACGAATCTGCGTGAAATTTTGTAGGTATCTATATAGATTTCCAGAGCAAATACTGGAGCACTTTTATGCGGTTTATGTACCTACTATTAAAAATTGCGCTGGTAGCACTCGAAGACACCAAACATTAATTGTACCTACGAATTTGGAGGGTAGCACCCAAGACGTCCAAAGACACCTGAATACGACAATAATATTATAGGGATAGCAGCCAAACACCTCTAATAATGACAACATATTTATCATATTTTGCTGATAATAAAAGATGATAGGCAGGAGTGCCTTCATTGGTACAGTATCTCAGTATCTGATACCAAACTTCATAGATATGCAGGTTAAGAGTTAGTTTTGAATATACAGTATGTCCGAAATACCAGACTTGTCATGCCAACTTTTAAACCGTAAAACAGGAAAAGTATAAAAGGGACAAAAGCTACTTTATTAAGCAACTTAAACATTATTTCGCTTTTTCGAATATATACAAGTATATACATATAGGAACTGTAGATTTTTTCTGTCTTGTACAATGGCAATATCCTTTTGTTATTTCAAAGTAAATGCCAAATTTATAGTTTTTAAATGGAACTGTAATTGACTTTCACGTTAGAAAGACGCGACTTAAGTGCACAAGGCAGCATTTCAAAACCTAATCGATGAATTTTAGCCATCGCAATGACACACGTGTAACATGACGTATTGTCCTGACTCCTGATGAAACAAAACTTTTTTCTTCGTTAATGGAGACTTTTGGCGAATTTTCTATGACAGTTGATCAAGTTTGCGTAGTACTCTATACAGGACCGGCTTAAGGGTATGTGGTGCCCCTAAGCCAGTTTGTTTTTCAACGCCCGATCTTTTTTTTTGTAAAATTAAAACTTTGTCGATGTTGCCGATATATGGGGAAATCTCTAAAATGTGGGGAATTCGCGGGAAATTTTTGTCGGTTCATTGATTGTTGGGAATAACGTTCTAGTTTTAGTCTAGATTAAATGATTTGGCTATCAACGCCTTGTAAGACAAGTCAAACATAAAATTCTTTATTGTTAAAAGCAGGGGTTTGGAGCGGAGCACGAAGTTGGAGCACGGAGCAGTGGAGCACGGAGCAGTGGAGCAATGGGTTTTTGCCCGGAGCAGGAGCAGAGTCCGGAGCAAATAGTTTTGATTGCTCGTCTGCTCCAGTTTATTATGTATAATTTATTTAAAAATACACTTTTTTTCGTTTTTTCAACATTTGAAGATCAATAATTTGTCTTTAAAACATTAATTTAACTTAACTACACATATCCGATAAAATCAAAGCTTTATTTTTAATAACAAAGCTTTTAATTAAAAAACTTATTTTAAACATTTTATCAATATTTGGAGCATGGAGCGGAGCTGGAGCTGGAGTTAGAGCTGGAGCTGGAGTACAGGTTGATGTCGGAGCGGAGCAATTAAAAAATTGGACTGCTCCAAACTCCTGGTTAAAAGCACTTAATTAAAAACTGTTTTTAGGTAACTATGTGGGCGCCCCTAGGCCAGTGCATCTTGGGCCTTAGCCTAGAGCAGGTCCTGGTTCTCAATTTATTGTTTTACATTCTCCAAGATATTCAACCGACAGAACCTTTCGCATCCTAAAACACCGTTGTCATAACCTTTTCGACCGATGGAACCGCTTTTGCCTTCTTTGGAGCTGGTAGTGTTAAATCCAAGAAGCGTTTCAATTTTCACGTTTTCCCGTTCCCGAAAAAATCTGGAAATCCCGAAAATCGAAAAAAATATTCCTGGATCCCATTGGTATCCACCATGGGAAATAAACGTACTAGTAGCCATTTATGTCTAACCAATTTTTCTTGATAATCGCGATCCCACAGACACAAGCCCCAAATTTTAAATTGTTTTTAACTGGTGTTTTACAAAAATTAAATTTTTAAGAAAAACGGGAAATACGATTTCTTATTTTCCATTACCGTAGGTTTCAAAATGTTGGTAACCCTAAATTTTATTATTTAAATCAACGCAATAAAAACTGCTCGAAATGGTCAAACGATTGAGTTTTTGTTCAGGTGTGAGCAATAGCGACACCCATCGCGCGAATAACTTTCTCATGCCCAAAGTTTAGCACAATATGTGTTTACAGTCCCAACTTTAATCGTTTATTATAGGTTTTAGCATTTCCTCAGAAGTAGTCGTTTTTGGCATCCCCGAACCTTGTGCATCCTTGGAGTTCATACGATCACGTTGAACGTCTGTTAATAACTAAGTACTGTTACGAATATAAGACGGAAACACTCACCTAAAGTAGAATTCAGCTCAGTTTTTATTTTAATTAGACATCTTCAAATGCAAATTTCTTGGCATAACATTATAACACTTTAAAATCAGACTCATGAAAGGTGACACTGAAAAATCCATTGACAATTCATGACAATTTGCGACTTCTATACCAACATTTTTGTGATAGCAACTATTTTATTACACACTGTTAAAAAAATAAAATTCAATACAAGTAAATTGTACCATTGTAGAAATATAATTTGTATCGAACGTGGGCCGCATACAATATTTACGTGGGCCGGAGTTGGTCTGCGAGTTTTTAGTTGCTCACCCCTGCTAAAGAGTATGATGTACCGTAAGAAATCGATACTCGAATAAATTCAAATAATTTAAGAAAATATCCAACCAATACAGATTATCCAAATTAGACAATATTTATATAAACTGCATAGTTCAATGTACAGAATATTGCAATAATAATGAACGGTATATGTGCGGATTTGCAAGAGTTAGACAGTTTTGATCTAGATGAAACAGCTGCGGAGTGGCAAAGCTAACACTGAAAACACACAGTAGTTACGAAACAAAGCCACATGAATACGAACTGAAATCCTTTAATCTACGAGTTCGCCTAAACCGCGAAGAATCTGCAAAATCCCTAATTTTCCGTACAATAATAAAATGGATTAAATAAGCAATAACAACTCCCGTTGAAATATTTCGGCACGAAGTTATTACGAAATTCATATTTAATCGTAAAAAATCCATTTTAAAGTTTAAAACTTGATTTATATGTTTTGAGGTTTATGTATTTCGCTACTAAATTTGGTTTTAATGTATTTCGGCTAAATTAAATTTCGGTATTTGTAAATACGTTTAGCAACACATGTTCGGGTGTGAAATTTTATTTTTCTTTTCAACTTATAATTAATATACACACGTAACGTCACGGACGAGAATGTTTTTGGTTATTACGCCATAATGGCTTTATAGACCATCAGTTGGATAAAAACAAAGGCCCGCTCTAGTAATTCCGTTACTACGTAACAGAATAAATGGAAAGCTGAAATTGTGTTCGTATATCCGATAAGATCTTAAATTATCTGGACAAATACGTTAAACAACAGTAGTTTGCAATGATTTTATCTTACAATAGAACAAGATTTTCTAAATGCTACCATAAATTGTTAAGCTGCACAGAACAAAGGAAAGAACGAATTCATTAGTTATTAACCGATTTGTTTACATTATAAATAAAGCTATTAAATAAAAATATATGCATTTTAATTAATACAAAATTTCATGCTTATCTTGGTTGTTATATTTCATATTTTGTTTATTAGGCAAAGCTGTATTTTAAGATTAATAATGTAACGCTTTTTTTTGCCACTTTTACATTGGATCAGAAGTTATAAAATTATTGTTAATCTGTTCATTTAAGTGAAAGCACTTTAAAAAATACGGCAGGTCACATATTTTTGCAAATTTTGTTTTAATTTCCTAATATTACAAACACTAAAAGTTTTCAACGTTTTCTTAATCTGAGGAAAAGACAAAAAAAAACTCAAGATTAACAAACAGAGTAGACATCAGAGCAGCCACAGGACTCATCACAGGCACTGCCGGCTAAATAAACACTTCAACATAATAGGGCTCTCAGACACCGATATATGCAAAGGAAGTGGTGAAGAAAAAGAAATTTATTTTCACGTACTGTGCCAGTGTGATGGATTCACAGCCTATCGGCGTAAACTTGCAGAGCTGGAAAAATCCAACCAAGAGTTTTAAAACAAATGCTCCTAACGAAAATCCTGGAGTTTTTCAAAACACAGGACTTCTTTAAGGGGCTATCAGCAGAGGGTACAATAGATCAATGGGTCGCAGTACAAGAACCCGAAATGGGACCACCTCCGCGGCAATAATAATAATAATCATAATCTGAGATTTCAAACGCATAACTATCCCTACTCTACAAAGTCAGTAGCACCAATAATGACAAAACGACGTGGCAATAAAATCCCATGCACCCATGCATACTGAAAGGTACTGTGTTATCAATTGATTAATTTTTTGTTGACTCTGCTACTTTCTTTTAGGCCTAATTTCTTTGCTGTTAACTTTATGACAGTGTTTTACTCACTGAACTAATCAATAAATTGTATAGATGCAGGTTTTAGACTAATTGGAATTTAATCGATCCTAATTTTAAATGTACCAGAAAAGTATGATTAACGTGCAGTGACATTATACATCACACGATTTTTCAAATTTTCTTCATTACCAACAAATTACTTGTAGAAATTTAGCTCACCCGAAAAATTACACTGCCTTTGACTGCATTTGAACATAGGTCTTTTGAAAACCATGTGCATACAACATAACAACCACATGCGACGTTTGCTCACATTGCAGGATGAATATATTGCCGTTCGTATTGTTCCCGACAACGTACTACTCTTTGTATAAACTTGGGTCACTTAATCTATTGATCACAAACAGAATTTAACAGACGAACTATTTTTGATGCATGACAAAACGTGTACAGGCGTTATCATAATAAATATGATATATTCCAGTTTTTATTGGGTAACCATCCAAAAGGAATTAAAAACCGTAATGCAGATGTACGCAAGCACATTTCATACCTTGTAGGACACCAATGAAACAATGGTACTGCAGGACACGCGATTCACTTCACTACGGTAAACTAAAGAGATCAAAGGGATGTTGCTTAAAACTATAGCGTTATGAAGACAATCAGCAATTGCTTTATTGTGCACCATTGTTCGTAATAAGTTCTCTAAAATTATTAAATTTGCTTCTATAGAATGCAAAAGACAGGTTTTACCTTAAAAATGGAGAATCTCTTGTTCCGTCTTTACAATTTAAGAGAACTAGTTCAAACTCTAGTCGCAGTGTTGTGAGAGCGCTGGTGATCGTCTGTGATGTTATGCCATCACATTGTGTATTTTCCGAGCTAACTAATAGGCCTGCCGTTCGTAAAGCGTAATACTACCCGGGACTTGCCGGCTTTTTCCGTAAAGCGGCCCATAGGCCTGCAGTTTATACCCATCAATATTTGTGTGGTCAATGCTGCGTTGCTGCGTATATACCCGGTGAAATCTGATTTTAAGAAATATTATTAATTTAATACGTTTAAGGGCGTCGCTACTCGCTAGCACTAATGCAACTGGGGCAGCACTTCGTAGGGGCAGTAAAATTATGAATACAACAATCAAAAATAAAAATTAGGAGTCGTGCGAGAGTTTTTTTTTTTTAAGAAAAAGACATGAATATGTTTGGCTCGTTAGTAAATTTGGATGACAACACCGGAAAGGGGCGGCATTGAAAAGTTTAACTGAGGGCGGCATATACCCTGGCGACGACCCTGATTACATTATTTATTATCTTAATTTCTAGATATTTATGTACCATGAAATATTATTTGGTTTTCCTTAATAACAAATTATTATTATTATTATTATTAATGAATATTGAATAGAATTTAATTTATACAAAGTTAAAATGGAACAGTATCATTCTAAATTTGGATCTTAAAAGATAAAAGAAAAAAAGAGAAAAAAAAAGATGTAGCCAAAGCCGAAGAACTCTAGAGACTTGGATATTATATTATATTAAACACTTTGCTTTGAATATTTTTTTTTGTATTTTTAATACAGAATTACATTGTCTATATCAAAATGCGAATCTTAGACTTATACATTACTTAAAGAAAAGATGTCTATTGCCTCCCCGGGGCACGGATTTTCTGTTAACGGCCCTGTGCATATCTAGTGCCGACTTAAAATTATTTTCCTGATTAAATCCATTACAAACTTTTTCGCTCGCACCGTAGCGAATAGCGATACAATGTATTGCATTTAATTCGACAAGCAAAAAATAATACGTAATAACGAGTGCAAAGTTTATTAATTGATTTTTTTGCATCATAATTATTTGTTGTTCCTGTATGCTTTAACTGTTTTTCCAAAGAAGTTAAGATTAACAAATTTTTGCTTAATATTGTATTCCAAAATCACCAGAAACAATACCGCAATGTGAGAGTCTGCTTATGTGTGTAAAGCCAGCGGACACATGTTAGCGACACCGACGGAAACAGGAGCAACGGCAACTATGCGAACAAATGTCCGAGCGTGGATGAGGCTTTTGGGTTAATAAACACGAGAGCGCCAAATGAAATATGTATATTGCAGTACAGTACATGAAATCCATTAAATGTCTTCGTTTTGGTTTGTTTTCAACATTCATATAAAATGTTATAACTAAAACTTTAATGCGCTTGCCATGTTTTGTAGTAAATGTAATTAAGATGAGAACACTAAGTAAATAGTGTAATAAACATACTCGCAATTACACAGTACATAAGCAAGAAACATCATCATAATCCGAGACACTGGTGCTGGGGACGATGTTTATTTCTTGGATATATCTTAAATGCCATTTTGATAATGGATTTGTTAATAAGTCAAACATATTAGTACAGTCAAGTTCAGGTTCAAAGGGTAAATGTTGTTGTAACATACAACTTGAAATGGATTAAATTTTAGACTTGCAGTTGTGCTTCTGAAATAAATCAGTGCTGAAAAAAACAAGACATTTCGTAGTGTTCTTGTAGCTGTTTCCCAACATGGTATATTGTTTACGCTGTACGATGTTTGGTGACGTTTTTGTCCTTCCAAGTGCAGTAGCCGTAGGTACTTTTACTTCACTAAATAAATCTCTTGAAAATTATTTCATTCACTAGAAATATTGCAAAAGTTAATAATTTATGTATTGTTTATTCTGTTTCAACATCGTCCTCAATCAGTTCATTGAACAAAATATAAAATGTTTAAATTTTACTCTACATTGGAACGATTATACATACTTTTAATATCATCATTAATACTCCAACAAGAGTTGTTTAAAACTACATCTGGATTAACCACCAGCTTATAAAGGATGTTTCAACAAGAGGCCTTAGGATTTAAATTGAAGAACATTTTACATCAACCAAACTTTTTAAAATTTTAATTTAACATCTGTCATCCATATCCTAGTAGAATTTACCATACAGCGGTACACAATCGCAGAACCCATACAAATCGTTGAATTTTATGATAAAAATGTATGTTCTTTCACTAATAATACACTTCGAAAAATTTGTGCAGTTTCCCAGATAATCGTTTACCAAGTGAAACCTAATAAAAAAATTCAAAGAGACCAGTTTACTACAAGATCTAAAGACGCCAAAGCCCACTCGGATTTGCCGTTCAATCGAAAATATTGCTGCAGTGAGTAAAAGTGTCAAAAAAGGCCTAAGACCCTCAATTCTTTGAAAACGACCCTGGAAGGGCTATTTCGGTCAATGGGGTGCGCTATAAGAACATGTTGGCCATTTTTTTGTGACTTGAGCTGGATATAGCGGACCTCTACTTCTAACAAGTTAATGCCACGTACCATGCAAGTAGCAAAACACAATCACTTTACTGCGTTGCAAGTTCTCAGGTCGTTTGATTTCGGGAAATGGCGACATTAATGTTAGCCACCAAAATTATGCGATTTGAGACCATTGGACTTTTTTATTTGGATCTATAATAAAGAAAAAGTCTATGCCAATAATTCACAGTCAATTCACACTCTCAAAGCCAGCATCGAGGCCGCTATTGCTGAGATAGAGACGGATATTTACGAAAAAAGACCAAAATTTTCAAAAAAGAGTTGCAGTCCGTAAAAACAGCAGAGAAATTCAGATGATGTGCTATTCTATACATAATCTATATGCCTCTACTGTCTACTCTAACGAAATTTCAAAAATTTAGTTATCGTAATTCTTTGAAATGTTATTTAAAAAACAAATCCTACATATCTTGTTGAAACTTCCTTTTCTACAGATTTGGAACAAGACGTCTTTACTGACAAGGAGAGGTCACGATATGTTGTCGATAGAATCTGATCAAGGCTGTGTTTATTGCATTAAGAACACCAAAAATAAATATTTTGCAGGGTTATACGTCGACAGACGTAAAACATGCAATAAACTGAAAAACTAAATATAGACCGTCAGATATTATTTATTTAGTCATGAGTCCTTCTACTGTTAGGTGTAGGACAGATATACAATCCAAATTTTCCTATTCACCATTGCAGGTAAAACAGTGTAAAGATTTTAAAAATATCTAAAAAGGTCCCGGAGAAAAAAACGTGATAAACGAAACTCTTGCAACAGCTCTATGATTTGAGAAATTGTGGTATATCTGTTATAACTAAATTTTTGCGACTTGCATAACATAGGAAAACCGCTTTTACAAGGGTCTTGTTTTTCACGTTTTTCTCCGGAACCGTTTAAGATGTTTTCAAACACTTTTTCAAACACGTAAATGAGTGCAACTCATTTACTTGCAAAGAATGCGCGCATCGATAAATAGAAGAATTTCGATTTTATCTCTGACAGTTTGATAGTCAACGCACTCGCAAAAATGACTTTCATTTTTCAATTTTTACTCTGTAAATCATTAATGGTACATATAACTCTGCAAAACATTTATTTTTGATGTTCTTGATGCCATAAACACAGCCTTGTTCAGATTCTAGCGACAACGTATCATGACCCTTCCTTACGAGTACTTTGGTGCAAAAATGTTTACAGCGTACTTCTTATCATTGAAAAATATTTTTGCTTTAAAAAAATAATTTACTTAAACAAATAAAATTAATATTTTATAAAATGTTTAGGCCAGATGCGTCCGTGTATATTATGTTTAACACCCTGTGACAACATACTGACTTATACTAAAATAGAACACATTTTGCAACATGTTTTTTACGAAAAGCTACTACCTTATTTTAAGGAAAAGAGAATTCATTCTTGGTCGAGCGTCGGATTTAGACCGACGAAATTCTGGGTCTAACCTTTGACCCGTCACGACCTACTCTACGTGGTGTCTTTTTGGTTCTATAGACACAAAAAAAACTTATTATTTGTGATCTGTATTTTTGCTCCAATTTTTTATGTGTCGTGTCGATACATTTACTAAAAGTAACAAACACTATTGACGATTAACAATATTTAAATTAGTCTAATTTGCGTTACAGGTCACAAAGAATTACCTAATATAGGCCAATTATATTTTATTCACGTACTTGTTCATTCTATAAATGAAATTTTAATAACCATCGACTATTTATTTTTCTGGCATCATATGTTATAGATGTATAATACATTAAGTTTGCATATAATTCCCCACAAACCTTGGATCTTTGAAAATAAAAGCAAAATCATTGTCAACCACAATTAAATTTTAAAAATCAATTCTAGTTGTAATTTAATGTTAAGTTATGAAGCGAACTGCACATTAAATTATAAAAACGTACAGTAAATTAAATTACACCTGAACCTATAACGCTTTTTGTGAAAGTTGTCAGATTTGTTAGGTCCTAAATTTTTAATGCATTAACCAAAATTAGACGTTCAGTTTAAAATGATAACCTATTACAATCGCATTATTTATGCAAAAAGAAAAAACAACCACTCTAAGCCTTGGTTACAAATGACGCATTTTTGGGATTGGTTGTTTTGTTTTGAGGTACATATACTATACATATAATATTTCATACAGTACTTAGTTCTATATTATTCATTTATTATATCCCTTTTATAATTTATGTCTCAATCCAATTTTGTGACGTACTCGTCCCTTCTTAAGTCAGATTTTTTGTTCCTGTTTTTTACATGTAACAAAGTTTTATTTCTCTATCTATTATAGATAGACTTTTTACTGCGAAACCCTCTGAAAAACCATAACATCGGTGGAAAAACATGTTCCACTATAAAGATTTATTATAAATTATTCATAGTGGGCTAAATAAATAAATTTACAGCAAAACACAAAACGTAGTTTAAACTGAATCAATCACATACTGGAAGCCGAGTTGTTATTTTACGGTGGTGCACTTTAAATTGCAGGCAACGGTAAAATAAAAATACGAATGTAAAGTATTCATTACTGGAAATTACTTTTCCAGTGAGGCCTTAATGTGAAAGTAATTATATGGCTCAGATATCCCAGAGCAGTAATTTTAACTGCCGCCCTAAACATCCGATACCGTGGAATCAATGTAGTAGCTTCAGCTATGGATACCAAATTTTATTAAGCATTACCTACAAAGCGAACCAGTTTTTAATTGAAACAAGCACCATTATATTTACCTAGAACTTCATTAAGCAGAAACGATTAATTCATGAACATAATAATTATATAAGTTTATGAATATACAGGGTGCCCATTTTTCTAACCTGTTGTATGGGTAACTCCGTTAATATTAGAGATACAGAAACGTTTAAATTAGCAAATTTGTGCAGAATTTAAAGGGAAATCTGATGCTATTTTCAAATTTGACCTACGTCATCAACTTTTTGAAATATTTTGAAAAAACTGAATAAATTCGTAACCGTATGAGCTAGAACAAAAATAAATTTGGCTTTTATAGATATTTTTACGTGGATTTTAAATATGTTAACGAAATTTTCATAGCACTCTCGATTTCCGAGTTATAGCACAAACTTGCATTTTTTTAAATGTAAGTCATAGTTGGCTGTGGTTTTATTAAAAAGATTATTTTTTTCTCGTTTCAATGATATAAGGTTTGTTATGCTTTTCTCTTGTAGTTTTTCTTTAAATAAGCAAAAATCATTTTACAGGTTCACTGCCTAGTGCCTACTAATAGATGGGAGTTATCCCGTGTTGATGTTCTTTTTCTTTCGATGTGACATTTAAGAGTTGTCTCTTATTGTTAGTGTAGCAGTTATTAGCCAGTTACAAATTTTAAAAACAAAACCTCAGAGTTTGTCAAATAAAATTTATTATATGTTATACTTACGTACGTATAAATCTCTCTCGAGAGTGTTGATCAAAATGTTTGATTAAGTTTATTGTAAATTTCAAAAACAATGTTTTCCAATGAAGAAAAACGACGTGCTTTTTTATTACTACGCTTGTAATAGAATAGTGGAAATTCAAGTGAAATGTATTTGCAAAGATTTATGGAAAGGAGGCAACCAAGAAAGAAATTATTTTCGTTATTAGAAACCAATTTAAAAAAATCCGGGTCATTTGCAAAATCCAAAGGTTTGAAAATTAAATTTAAGCAAGAAAATGAAGAGAGAGTCCTGGCATACGTAAATTATAAACCAACATCATCCACCCGGGAGTTGGCCCTTGAATGTGGTGTCAACTGAAACAATCAATTGAAGCCATATAATATCCATAATAGCCATATCATATTGGCAATACTTTGTATTCTAATGATTTACAAAAAAGATTAAATTACGTCCGATGGTTTTTAGAAGAAACAAATACTAACCCAAATTTTACTTAAGTACACAATTTTATTTACTGATGAAGTCATATTCACAAATAATGGGATATTGAACAGATACAATAAATTATATTTACTGGTCTCAAAATAATCCTCGCCGTACTATTGAAAGACGAGATCAGAATATGTTTTCGATACATGTTTGGTGTGGTATCGTTAGTACAAAATTAATTGGTCCATACTTTTACAATGGAAATTTAAATGGTGATCGGTATTTGTCATTTTTGCAAAATGAACTGGACATCATATTAGATAACGTTCCGTTGAATTTAGTGCAAAATATTTATTATTTTTAACATGACGGTGCTCCTGCGCACAATTCAAGAACTGTGTCTGATTATCTGTCTAATTGCTTTCCTAGATGTATTGGCAATAATGACCCTGTTAGATGGCCGGCAAGATCACCGGATTTAACATCACTTGATTTTTTTTGTGGGGTACGCTTAAAGATAAGGTGTATACCAAAAAGCCTGATAATATTTCTTTATTAGAAAACATTGTTTTTGAAATTTATAATAAACTCAAACAAAAATTTTGATCAACACGAGAGAGAGACATATGTATAACAAACAATAAATTTTATTTGACAAACTCTGAGGTTTTGTTTTTAAAATTTGTAACTGGCTAATAACTGCTACACTAACAAATAAGAGACAACTCTTAAATGTGAACCTGTAAAATGATTTTTGCTTATTTAAAGAAAAACTACAAGAGAAAAGCATAACAAACCTTATATCATTAAAACGAGAAAAAAATAACCTTTTTAATAAAACCACAGCCAACTATGACTCCTATTTAAAAAAATGCAAGTTTGTGCTATAACTCGGAAATCGAGAGTGCTATGAAAATTTCGTTAACATCTATTTATAAAAGCCAAATTTATTTTTGTTGTAGCTCATATGGTTACGAATTTATTCAGTTTTTTTCAAAATATTTCAAAAAGTTGATGACGTAGGTCAAATTTGAAAATAGCATCAGATTTCCCTTTAAATTCTGCACAAATTTGCTAATTTAAACGTTTCTGTATCTCTAATATTAACGGAGTTACCCATACAACAGGTTAGAAAAATGGGCACCCTGTATATTCATAATAATCGTCGAAACATGTTGGAAACTGTTTTAAACCAGCAAACTTTTCTTTTATGAATATATTATGTATATAATTTAAAACACATTCAATTACAATATTTATAGGTACTTATTTCGAAATCCTTGCATACATAACGTAAATAAAGCATTTATAAGTAAAATAAATACTTAACGCATGCAATTTCGCCATAATTCAGTCTTCAATTCGTCCTCAACTTATTTTTAATGTCGCGAAATTGTGTCGGCAAATCAGATGCCGCAAACACGTAAAATGGTCGTAACCGAAAACGGTCGTATAAGCGAAACGTTGTAATACCAAGTAATAACAGTATTAAATGAAAAATATTTAAGTAAATGACGACTTCAAATGAAATTTTCCTCTTTAAATGCCAGTAAAAGCGGAAGGCTCATGTAACTTGATAAATTTAATAGATTTTGTAAAAAAAAATAGCTTTTATTAAAGAAAAATAATTTTATAAAATAAATTATTTGGAGTTAATAAAAATTTTATGAGCAAAATATTATGTGTACATAGAAATAAAGGTTCAGGGACTAAAAGCGAAAACTATTTCGTACGTTTTTGAACGAAACGCCAACAAAATATTTCGTTTTCGTTCTTTACGGTTCCACCCATAAAGTTTCGTTTTTCGTGAACCGAAATGTAATAACGGTTAAAACCGGTTTTACCTTTCCTTTGTTTTTAGTTACCATCGAAAAGCTATATTTTCTTAGTCTCCACCCTCGTTTTACAAAATTCAGGAGAACTTTCTAAAGAAAGATCGTCAAATGTCAAAAGCATAGTGTTGGCCACCCTATTAATACGATGAAACCCCAATTATTCGATTATAAATACTTCATATGTATTAATATGTAAATCAGCATAGTTCACCTTCAAATAAAAACAAATTTGACGTGATTATTTTGTACTTTTGGTAATAAATGTGAGATATAAAATGTTTGTGATGAATTTTTAAATCAATTTACATTTTTGTTTCTGTTTGTTAGCAATCGTTGGGCCCCCGCTAAATTGTAAACAGTGATATGTTCGGCATAATTTAGACTAGCGGATCGCCATATTAAATTTACCAAACTGTTAAACACATTAAATTTTACATATATGATCAAATAAAATGTGTACATTTTATTTAGTATAACACCCGTCAGGTGCAAAAACACAGCTAGTTTGTCAAACCATAGATCATCATCGTCAAATGTCATATTTTTAAACTGCTAAAAATGACGTGATTATTACGCGCCTTTTTTGTCCCATCAAGTGTACCTATATTATTTATTGATGATCCAATCAACAAATAAGAATGAGAGAATATCTGCACCGTTAATTGTTTTGTACGAAATTGCAAGTATTAGTAACTAATGCCCGGTTTCTCCGACACATCTTAAGATCTAGCTGAATCTTAAGTTCGCCTTAACGGTATAAAGTGTTGCACCAAGCAATTTTAAGAACATATTCGACTTGAGCTGAGCTCACATCTTGAGACGCTGTTTACTAGAAGTTGAGCTGGAGTACATAACCTAAAATTATCTTGTATTTGCTTTTTTTGTAGTTAAATGTTTGTTTAAATTGTGGTTTAAGTTTAAATATGGATATTGACTTTATAAATATGATAGATGATGCAGATGATGACTTGTACGACCCTGTAATTCCTCGAAGGCGATTTGTTCGCGCAAATCCATTTACGGATTTCGAATACGATCGTTTTTTTATGCGTTTTCGCTTCACAAAAGAGACAGTTATTGTGATCTTAGATCAAATTGAGCCTCAATTGGAGTATACAGGGTGTTTGAAATTCGAGTTTAAGCATGGGGATCTCGCGTATTATAATAGCTAGAGTATAGGTTTAAAATTGGCAAAGTTGCTAAATTTGGTGCTCATTAATAATCCAAAGAGAAATTGGAAATATCTCAAACAGTATCCGAGAAAATTAGGAAAAGCTGGAAAATACGATTTTTAAAAATCGTTTATAACTCCTTTGGAGTTTGAAATATTTTAAATGTGTAAAAAAGTTGCCCAAGCAACTTTTTAAGCCGAATCGGATGGTGGTCACAAATTTTTCCTAGGTCGATTCGTTTTTGTTTTAGACAACCAACTTTGTTTTTTCTGATGGGCAGCATATCGCGTTTTTCTTCGTTATTAAAGTTCATTTTTACGACTAACAGGCCTTTAAAACTTTTAGATTGTTGATCGGTTGTCATGGAAACAACATAAACTATAATGACCGGCCAACCTGATTTATAATGGTTATTGTTTAAAACGTATTTTTGAAATTTGACAATAAAAGAAAAAGTAAAATACCATGTGTGATACATCAATGTTGTTATAATACTTAATGTATATGGAGAAAAGTGAAGCTCACTTATTTCAAGTGAGATATTTTACTACCTTGTGAGAGTCTTTCTAGCAAAGACGGTAAATCCGCGTTTGTGTTCAATAAATAAATATTAAATAGTAATAAAGTGGTTAAAACCACTTAAAACCTGTTTTAGGAATAATTTATTTCGTTTTCGTCCTTGAACGAAAAATAATATTTTCTTTTTGTTCCGAGTCCCTGGTTATGTTACATACATTTATAAATAATAAGACTGCCAATGATAAACAGCATTGCGACAAGAACTCCTTAAAAAAACATAATTAATGTTTAATTAGGCTTTTGTATACGATATCAATATCATCAAATAATTTTTAAGTAGTCTATTATCAAATCACTCTTCATTATCGTTACATACGGCAAAATGTTTTAATGAATAACTTCAGTAAAAATATTCAGTTTATTCTTTTTTAGTGCTGATACTGTGAAATTATGTGCAAGCCAACCAATTTCCTGTCACAAGAAAATCATTCTTTTTAAATCAAATATATATGAGGAAAACGAGAGATATACATTATCCATGTGTGATTTCCGCGTCGTGTGACCTGCCAAGCGAATTTAAAATATGTTTGAATCACAGACCAATCGATCTAGAACAAAGGTACGCCGAGACAAACAAAATATACTCAAAATGTGCTCTGAATTTTAAAACTGAATGTGTTAAATCGGCGTAGTAGTCATAGGTGATTTATTCTTTATTGAAGCTTTAAAACGCTGTATAGAAATCGTTTTATTGTTTGAAGCAAATTTGTACGTTCATGTTTACGTCCTATTGTCATTTAAATTTGATTTTTCGGTTAAATACATAATTTACGTCTAAATTTTTGTCAAACTCAACCTGAAATTTCAAATCAACATTATGTAAAACATATTTATTAATTTTGTTTAATGAGTATCTGAACCATTACATTATCTAAAATAAGTTTTAAAAAATAAATTTTAAAGCCAACTATAGTTACTCTTAACAAAAATTGCATCATAACTTTCAAAATAGTAAAAATAAATCTTTTTGTGAGCAATAAATTAAACACCTGCATAAATTATTTTCATATCTTTAATAATAAACAGGATGTAATACATTATTAAAACGACATAAATCCATTTTGGACAACTCAAAAACCAAATTGGTAGAAACGTTTGTTAATAGTAGTGAATATTCATGTGCATGTTTCATAATCATTTCTCTATATTAAATAATGAACCAAGTAACTATTAAATAAATTTAAGCTAACCTACTTTAATTTAATTCCTATTCATTTTTTTATTAAAATAAGGGCACTTTACTTCTGCCAATATTTTTAAAATTGCTAAAATCTAGTGTACTATGACATTTTGTTGAACTTATTTAATGTTAAAATTAGTTTTAGTCCATGCACCAACTTTTATTAAGAATAAATTTTTCTGAGAAATCGATAATAAAAAACTCTTCCATTTGTTGCATATTTTTTGAATATTAAAATTTGTAAACAAAAATTGGATATTTACCATCAAATTTCGTAATTGGCATAATTTTGAAATTTCAAACTTAAACCACTTTTTCCCATGAACTTTTTATGTACCTGTTAAAAAAAGGCCATTTTGCTTCTGCGAATATTACTAAAACCGCTAAAATCTAATGTGCTATGAATTTTTATTTCTTTTATGTTAAAATTAGTTTTAGGCCATGCACCAACTTTTCTTACTAGGGAAGGTCACGATATATTGTCGCTAGAATCTGATCAAGGCAGTATTTATTGCATCAAGAACATCAAAACTAAATGTTTTGCAGAATTATACGTGCCACTGCCACTGGCCATTTCCTTCGGAAAAATAGGGGAAAAACTGAAAAGTCCAATAATAAAGGTAATTTTTGTGATCGCGTTAGCCATGAAACTGTCAGAGATAAAATCGAAATCCTTCCATTTACCAATTCGCGCAAACTTTGCAAGTATACTGGTGCAAAGTTTTTGAAAAAATGTTAAACGATTCCGGAGAAAAACGTCAAAAACGAAACCTCTGCATAAGCGCTATGATTTGAAAAGTTGTATAACTAAATCTATGCGACTTACATAGGCGTTTAACATAGGGGAAACCGTTTTTACAAAGGTCTCGTTTTCGACGTTTTTCTCCGGAACCGTTTAAGATATTTTTTTTTAATTTGCACCACTTTACTTGCAAAGGATGCGCGCATTGGTTAATAGAAAAACTTCGATTTTATCTCGGACGGTTTCAAGGCCAACGCGAACGCAAAAATTTCCTTTATTATTCAACTTTTCAGTTTTTCCCCTATTTTTTCGAAGGAAATGGCCAGTGGAACGTATACTTCTGCAAAACATTTAGTTTTGATGTTCTTGATGCAATAAACACAGCCTTGATTAGATTCTAACGTTAACATATCGTGACACTCCCTTGTTAGGAATAAAATTTTCTGAGATATCGATAATAAAAAACTTTTCCATTTGTTGCAGACTTTTTGAATGTCGCTGTACAGGATGGACCAAATTCGAATGTTTTACGGGGTATCTCGGTTACCGTAATAGTTGGCGAAAATCTGATATAGGTCTCTTGGGCTATTTTTTGAGAATATTTTATATAGCTTTCTATTTTGGCACTACAGACCTAAAATGAAATTTTTATTATTTTTGAAAATGTACTATACCTACTCCTTTACTACTACTACTACGATTACGGGAACCGAGATTCCCCGTGTAACATTAGAATTTGGTCCACCCTGTACATACCCTAGAAAAAAAATCACATAAAAAAAAACATTTAATTTTGTGTATAGTAAGTCTTATTGATTAGCTAATGTAATATTAAGTTTAAAAAATGCAGTTATCGTGTACTTAATTCGATTATACAATAAATAGTTTTAGGACGTAAAATGTTATATCATGCTCGTAGTTTTGTAAAATAAGATCAGAAACTGTAGATTAGTAAATGGCGTGTTATTACTCTTTCAGGATATAAAATAACTGGATCTACGTTCACATGAGACACATAGATAAAGACAAAGATAAGTCTTTTAGTTTGTCAGGAAAGTATATTGTGAATACGTAGAAAGAGCTCGGCAGCCATGGATGTTAGTTATTTATTGTACAATTTATTTAAGTAAATCCCAGAATGTATAAGCCCATTCTGAAATATTGACATGACAAAGAAGGTGATTTTGTTATACTAAAACTTATTTGGGACATGCTTTTTTTGTTTACGTTAAAATTTATTTTCTGGACAGTTAACAGATTACTGACAGAAAATATTTTCATAGCTTTCAAAGAAAATTGTTTTGTTAATCCTAGATTAAAATAAGTTTGCGGAATTCAACAACATCGAGATTTTTGTTATAACGTCTCAAACAGAAAATGTATCATTGGGAATTCTCTTATATTTCGTTTCATAAGAGGAATATGTTAAAAGAATTTTACGACTACTACATGTGATATTTGTATCGCGAAAAGCGAACACGAAAAATTTGCTATATAACCTTTATTCACGAAAAATGCATATCTATTTCAACATCGTCGTTTAGTGGGTAGCTTTTAGTATCGGATGCTCTCCCGCGACAAAGGTTTCCTGGGCCTCAGGTAAATACGCAGCAACGACCCGCCCAACCCTCCGGGCGTCGCTTCACTTCCCAGGAAGATAATGTAAACTAAACACCGCAGCGCCCTCTGCATTGAAGCATCCAGCGGCGTCTCGTGTTCTCTTGTTTATTTATTCGCTTCGATATATTTGTAAGAATAAAATGTTCCGATCGGAACACTTTCCACCACTCCGTCAACAGAAGCTTTATCTTGTTTCAGCTAGATAATGAAATATCAGTCTCACTGCAAGAAAACTCCATCTTCCAGCCACTAAGGCACACTTGATTACCGCAGGTTTACTGAATAAATGTTTTCTAACTCGTGATACACACACCCGAACGATAGGATTTTCTGTGGAAATTTAAGGTTTATTTTATTAAGATACATGATACTTTCACATAGCTTCCAACCGACTTAAATAAATTGTTGACTTTCAACAAAAATAAATATAAATTAATACAGCTTCTCTCCCAATAAATTATTGGATGAGGCTATTTATACTTTTTTTTTAAATAACTGAAATAAACCAATGAAACTAAGAAATAGTTTTTCTTAAAAAAAAACTCTTACCTAACCTTTAACCTAATGTAAAAAATATATATAAGTAAGAAGTTGGGCCTTAGAAGTAAGTTTATTGTATGTATAAATAGCCAATTATTCATACATACTGTATGTATAAATAGTCACATCCTAAATTATTCTTTTTTAGTTACAATTTTTATTTTTATTTTTTTAAATAATTATCTTAGGTGCAGTTTTCATAATAATTACTATTAATAAATTAAAACATTTGTAGTATTTACTCAAAAAACAAAAGACTATTTTGCAATGTTCTGGGTAATAAATTCGGTTTCAATAACAGACCGCACAGAACAAATGGCTATAGATTATTCATTTCGTAATTTTAATAATTGCAACAAATAATTCGGATTTTGCGCCATCAAATAACGCTAAAAGTACATGTCGGTTGTAGCAGCATGCTCGTTAAAACAAGTATTTAAAAAAAAACACATCGAGCCATCGCACACTTTGATATATTGTCATTTAAAATGGAATAGTAACAAAAACAAAAAAAAATAAGATTTTATTTTGTAGCAGTTATACAAATTTTTACTTAAAGTAGAAAAGTTATAATAAAATAACTTCAAGAATTTAGGAGACAAATGGAACACTAACAGAAAATAAACAATGGTAAATTCCTATTCGCAAGCGGCCTGTCTTGAAAATTGTACTACATCGTGTGCTGTCCCAGTAACAGAAACAAGTTTTCATCTTAAAGACTAAGCTGTAACTTTGAAATCTAAACTTGTCTCTCTTGTTTAAATTGTGATTTATAAAACATCTCACATAGGTTTAAGTATTTGTGAATTTATCGTTTTCTTGTAAAGTTGCAATTGTAAAATAATGGCAAAGAACTTCTGAGAACCATTTATTTAACGAATAAGTATCTTGAGAACAGCTTTTTATTATAGCGACTTCTGAAGAGCACTGTTTCTCTGAACTTATATTTTTATACTTGACAAAAATAAAACAGCTGAATTTTTCCTACAATTCAAGGAAAAATATTATATTTTTCCTTTCCTTATATGTGTACCCTCTTTTTAAGTGTTATTTAATTAGAACATCTTAAATATACTTTGTGTCTTGTTATGCAATATTTTAAAATTAAATAACTAAAAGTATCATTTTCTTTTTTGTTTTTTTTTTGTATTTTTATTTTTTTTTATTGCCTAACAATTGGCATTTTTTGTAAAAAAGGATTCGTTTAAAATGTCATCATAACGCGAAAAAATTTTACATAAAGTAATTCAGCTCGATTGTATAAAGCGCTTCACATCACATTCAAAGTCAATGGTATACTACCTATACTAGGTTAAGTTTATCATTCTATGTAAGGCTCTTTATGCAACCGGGCATTTTAAGGCATTCAAAGTAGCTTCATCGAAGTTCATTATTCTATGAGTAGATTACAATAACAATGAAAGTTTAAATTACTATAATAAATTTTCGTTGTTTGTTTGGCTGCTACTTTAAGTTAAACCACCACCTAGCTTAGATCAGTGAATCTCAAAATATAGGTCGCGTAACAACGTGTGTACCAAGTTATTGGTAGGTATTGTTGAGTCGGTCAGAAAATGTTCAATTTACTGTCGTTCCATTAAAGAACACTTATTTTTTTGAAAAAACGGATTTCATAACCTTTATTTTAGTTTTTTTTTGTTATTTCTAAAAGTTTTAATTAATTTTTAGTTGCTAATGATCGTCGTGAAAAGTGTCAACACAAAAAAAATTGTCTTTCTACTCATGTATATGAAAGTTGTCATTTTCTCACTGCCTGTGCCTACCCTACATGAAAGTTAAACTTTTTTACACTAGTGGCGAAAGTTGATTTTCGCTACTAGTGGCAAAAATAATGTCAATGTCAAAACGAAATTGTAAAATTTAGGATTTTTTTAAGCTTAAACTCATAATAAACTAAAATAGCGTTAATATTATTATAAAATAATTTAATTTTAATGGACCATTTTATATAAAAGCCCAAGAATGGTAAAAAAAATAATATTAAATATATTTCGTTTGCAGGTTATAATTTTATTTCTGTCAATGTCAGTGTGGAGGTCACGATGCTCTCATTGGCATCTTAGAAACGGTGAGAGATACGAGATCAGTTAAATTAGAGAAAAGTTGCACATTTTTATGGCGATTGAGAATCTAAAAAATAATCGTAGATGTTATTATTATTACCAGATTTATAACAAAAAAAACAAACTGAAAAATGTGATTTTAGAAAATAATTATTATCTTCAGATTGATAAACTATAACACTTTTTTTAATGGTTATAAACTGAACATTCTTGTAATGAATTTATAAAATCGTGAATGAATAACAATTTAATCTATAAAAAACAGTCATACATTTTCTTGCTAATAGCACTGGGCGATATCGAAATTACATCGGAAAAAAAAGTTCATCGGCTGTGAATTTTGTCTTTACTAATATAAACCCAAAATTTTTAAATTTCAACAAGTGTTTTTTAAAGTTATGTTGCTTATCGATCTAAAAAGCTAATTTTTTTTGTCTGTTTAATGGAATAAAATCCAATATGGCAGCCATAAGGAATAAAAAAGTTAACTCTCGCAGCCTGAAATCTAAAAAAATGTTTGTCCACGTCATTCAACCCAGAATGGTCAAAAACATAAGATTACCAAGTTTGATTAAAAAAACGTCTATAAATCTGCAAATAATCATAATATCCACGATTTTTCTTCAGACTTTTGAATCGCAATAAAAATGTGCAACTTCTCACTAATTTAACTGATCTCGTATATCTCACAATTTCGTTTCGTCTTTTTGAGTTTATAAAATGCAATTTAAAATGTAAAACAAATATAGAAAAACTAATTATGATTACATATCGTTTTTTCTTATCTACGTTAATTTACCCGATATGTCATTTTCATGCACTTAAAAAAAAAGTTAATATTGTTATTAAACACTAAAGGTTAGCAGATTTCTTTTTTTTTAATGAGGCCCATAGTTAGATCAAGTCAATGGGCGCGTTCAGCCGACGCAACGGTTGCCAGTCACCGTAAACAAGTTTCAGTTATGTTTACACGCAACAAGTTGAGAATGCCTGTACGGATAGTTTACAGTTTGATGTTGATGTCATGACGTTGCTTTTTGTTATGACATTTGTAATAGAGGTTATGTATACCTGATGTGAGTAAAATTGAATTTGTGTTTATAAGTACTGAAACTAATTGATTGCTTATCAGTACAAAATCATTTAAATCTATTTGCTGCCCGGTACTCATTATTAAGTGGTTGCAGTCAGTCACAATGTCAAAATGACAGTTAAAAATGAGGTTAAGTAATAGCGTTTACTAAAGTTACCAAACAAATTTTATGGTGAATACATTCGCCAACAGTTGCTAGTCACCAAAACTTAATACTGTGCGTTCAGAGTACTAAACAAGACAACATACTCAACTGTAGCGTCGGCTGAACGCGCCAATGTTCTAGTGGCATATATTACCTACATCTTCTAAATAATTCTTCACCTTACTAGATTAAGCTCGCATTTGTTGCTAACTTTTATATATTAAAGTGGGAATATTCTAATTTATCTCATGAGTAAAAAAACATTCAGTCATCTCTGAGCGCGTTATCAAATGTTTCGTTATAACTTTTAAGACGGGCAATTCATGCATGTACATACATATGTACGTAGTACATATACAAATACAACCAAACTAAAATAAAAAGTAAATTATGTTTAAATTATCTCTTCAGCCGAATTAATTAACACTAACTGTCCGACTTTAACATTTACATGGTTGCACATGAAAGGTGGTTAATTATCGCCGCCAAATAATACATAGCATGGTCTCATCCCCTTAATATATATGTTCCGTCGAGCTCGTACCCATATACCGTGTGCTGTTTTATTCAAAGTTGTGGAGCAATTTAAAAAAATGAGACTCGCTGTTACCTAGCAACGCCAGGTTTCACACCAAACATTGGTCAGTATATACCGGTTGACAATTTAAAGATTAATAAACCTGTGTATAAGTGCATATGGCGCGGTTTCGGCTCAGGTTGCAGTTAAAGCTAAAGCGTTAAATGATTTATACGACTCTAAGTAAGCACATTAACGGATTACGTTTCACCTCGTTCTTTTATAAACCAACTAACGAAATCTGCTTTACTTTTGTTTATTTCATCACGAAAGAAAAGTGCTTTATTGATTAACGTTTCGAAATCACCGCTGACTAACTAACCTTTGGCCAGTATTATTGCCTGCTAGCTATTTCTTTAGCATATCCCTTTAAAAGCTTTTCGAAGTAATGTGATATTGGACGGTTTTCAAAACAGAAAAAGACATGTTTTCAAATGCTAATGTATGGTGATAGATTGCCTTAAACATACATGGAATAGATATACTTCGAAATCTTTGAATAAAAGATAAAGTTCTGAATTTTTTAATGCACTTTCAATTACTAAATAGAATTTTGTAATATATTTAAAAGTGTACATTCGCTTTAATAATTGAAACTGGTATCTATTACCCAGGAAGTTAACTACCTAAAGTGTATAAACACAAAAAAAAACTGGGGGCGTATCGTCGAATCGTCGTACGTTAAAATACTTTCAACCAGCTAAAAAAGTATTTTCATAAATTGGTTTTCTCGAATCTAGTTTAGGGATCTTTAAGCTCTGGCAATATGGCATAATTAGAAGGGATAATTAAAATGATTATGAGTTTTTGATAGCCAGTTATATCTGTTTAATGCATTTTAATTTTCGCTTGTGTTAAAATTATGCATTCTACAAACAACGGGAGGCAAATGGTTGGGAACGGTTCAATTTTAGCTAAACAGTGCGTTTTTTTTTTTTTTAAATCGGAGCCGAATACATCACATGCGGGGATAGCTATGAACTTATTCACTGTTTAGCTAAAATTAAGTCCTTACGGGACATTTGTCTAACCCTGTTGATAAAATTTTAAATTACACTTTTTCACAAGATTCAAACAGTTTGCTGTTCTAGGCATTTCTTTTTACTGTAAAAGAAGAGAGGGAAATCACAATATTTGATAAACATACTAGTGACCATTTGATTTCAGAAAATAGGTATATTTGCGAATAATTTTTAAAATATTATACGACATAAATTTTTCTATAAAAATAGTTGATCGTTGTTCAAATTCAGTTGGTCTATGCTATGGTCTATAGCTATAGAACTGCAATATTAATGTAATATAAATATTTTATAGTTACTAAAATGTTTATGGTTTTACCTTTTACACGTTCAATATCCAAGAATTAGATAGAAAATGGCAATGGCACAGTACGGCAGTCGGATATTAATCTTCGTTATATTGTGTATTGTATTCTCCTCACGCGTTTATTGCGAAAAATGATATCGAAAATTAAGTATAAGTGTTCAAAAAAGCGATGTATCACAAAAGGTCTTTCATAAAAAACTTAATATCAGATATTTGATTTTGCTGATTTTACTGCGTGGATAAAACGCCACGACTTATTACAGTTTAAATATTAGAGAAAAATACATGGTAAGCTAATAAATACGAGCAAACTTTACAGGGTTTTAATGGTTACAGCTAAGAGTTGCGAAATAAAATTTCATTTTCTATAATGAGTTAAAACTAAATTAGAATACATATACAGGGTGTCCCAAGATTACATTTCCAGCATGGGGATCTCGCTTATTATAAAAGATACAGGTTTGTTTAAATTAGATGAATTATTCCTTAGTATGAGAGGAGCCAGAATCAATTTTTAAAAGTACAAAATTTCTCGTGCTTCAGATGTTATAGCAAAAAATATGAAAATGTCCAATTTCTTTTTTCCCTCATAACTTTTTTGTCTTAATCATTACAACAATGTTATTTGTACTTTCTTAAGGTACTTTGTAATGAAGAATGTAACTGTTATTTTAGATTATTTTTAACACTTACCATTTTTGAGATATTACCCCTAACTTCATGTTTTCTTATGGGCCACGAAGTTGGGTATGGAATAGTTGAATGTGCTTTTTTTCCTCTTTAAAATGAGATATTACTTGTTACATTTATTTTTATAAATAAGTCACAAAATCAAGAAAAATCGTATTTTACCCATCACTTATCAAGCTATCTATGAAAATAAAAACAAAAAACAACTAATTAAATGTCAAACGACAGTTACTGTTTGTCTGCGGTATCATTTATTAGAAATTCACATTATTGTTGTGTAATTCGATAGTCTTTGTAGTAATTGTTATAATGATGGCAACATTTAAAAATAGCGGAAAATTTGCCATGTTGAGATGCTACATTCTTCGCCATAAAAACTGTGTAGAAGCTAAGCGAATATACTTAGAGCTATATCCCGAGAAAAGGCAACGAAGGATGTGTAATTACTAAAATTTGGAAATAAATTTAAAAGTATATGTTTTTTTCGACAAATCAACCAAAAATCCAAAACAAATCAATGATTAATTAGAATTATTTATTTTACACAGTTTCTATTGCAAACAATACTAAACAATTCTAATAAATGATACCGCAGACAAATGGTAACTGTCATTCGACATTTAATTAGTTGTTTTTTGTTTTTATTTTCATAGATAGCTTGATAAGTGATGGGAAAATACGATTTTTCTTGATTTTGTGACTTATTTATAAAAATAAATGTAGCAAGTAATATCTCATTTTAAAGAGGGAAAAAAGGCACATTCAACTATTCCATAGCCAACTTCGCGGCCCATAAGAAAAAATGAAGTTAGGGGTAATATCTCGAAAATGGTAAGTGTTAAAAATAATCTAAAATAATAGTTACATTATCCATTACAAAGTACCTTAAGAAAATACAAATAAAATTGTAGTAATAATTAAGGTAAAAAAGTTATGAGAGAAAAAAGAAATTGGACATTTTCATATTTTTTGCTATAACATCTGAAGCACGAGGAATTTTGTGCTCTTAAAAGTTGATTGTGGCTCCTCTCATACTAAGGATTAATTCATCTAATTTAAACAAACCTGTATCTCTTATACGAGGGCGTATTGAAAAGTAAGGTCTCCAACGATGCCATTTCCGAACGCGAGTTGCTAGGCGAAATTTGACAACAGCGCTGCATTCCTTGGTTCCCCCACCACAGTGTTGAACCATCCGCGAGACCTTGGAACGCTAGGTCGCTGCGTAGCAGTGGTTTAGGATGGGGCTCCCGCTTAGCTCGCCCGCCAGGTGCGAACTGCGCTCAGTCATTCGATTTTTGAATGCAAAAATGGTTTCTCCGATAGACATTCATCGCCAGTTAGTGGAAGTATACGGTGCGAATTGTATGGACATAAAAAACGTGCGGAAGTGGTGCCGGGAGTTTTCTGAGGGCCGGGAAAACGTCCACGATGAACAGCGGTCGGGGCGGCCGAGTTTGCCGGAATCAACGGCGGCTCGAATCGACGAGATGGTGCGCAATAACCGGAGAATAACCCTTCATGAGTAGTAGCCACACTCTTCATTAAGACCTTCCCTTATCCCGTATGCAGCAAGCATGGTACAACATTTTCGTATTAAGATTTTCGACTTAGAATTTTACAAAGAACATCGCCACGTGTAGCGCTTCCGCCAATTTTTACACACCCTGTATACCTAATAGACACAATTAGTTATTAAGATAAAATTAAAAAGACCAACACAACATCACACGTTAAAATTGTACAGTACAAATAAACTAACTTAACATCCTGTAATTTATTCTAAGAAGTAGGGTACAGAGCAAAACTGTATAAAATTATTGGGTTGGAAACTAAAGGCATACAGTTTACTTTTGACATGCAGATATGGTATAAAAACAATTAAATAAATGTACTCTTTTAGCCTTGAAAAAGCTCATAAAATGAGCTCATGAGCGAAATGTTGGATTTTTAAAAAAACGTAAATAAATAAGCATACTGTCCAGTAAAACCAGAGTTTCTTTATTTTTCGTCGATATTGCAATTAAATGTAATACAATAACTCCAAATGTATAGGTCCTTTACATTTGCACCCGACACAAAGTTCTCTCATTTGTGGGTTTAGAGTTTATTTATATACACATGGTGCCTTTTAGTAGGATAGAGATTTGCTTTTTTTTCTACCCAGAACTTTGTGAGTTATCCATTTTGTACAGCCAATTAAAAATCGGTCTAAAAAAAAACAAAATTCTGACTTGGCAACCGAAAAGAACATACTAAGATCCGATTAACTAAACTGATTTCGCAAAGTTCGTGTGAAATTTACTTTCTATCTTTTTGAAAATACCTCAGTTTTTTTAAATGCCTTAACAGAGTGATATGATCCAAGCTCATTCTTTGGTAGATGATAATGCGTCGTCATTGAAATCTGATTGGCTTCAAATCTGTGAATCGTCTTACAGATGTTATTTGTCAACGTTCGAGTGCTTAAAATACGTTTACATTTCTATATAAATTTTGCAGGCACGTAATTTTATTGAGACAATTGTAGGGTATATCAAAACAATCTTGCAACGCTTTTTAATAAAAACACCTTCATTTGTTTCATGGTTGTTGAAAAGTAGGTGTAAGAAATGCAACCATCTTATATTTTTTATTCCTCAATAATTTTACCGATTACTACCACTTCTGCGGGGAAAAAAATGAAAATATCTCTTTTGAATTATCCTTTGACTTCAACTTTTCAGGACATGTTTATCATGCTAACTCATAACGAACAAACGGTTCAGGATATATTCCAATATTCTGTTTGTAAGTAACTTCAAAAATTATCCAAACCTTTAAAAAAAAAATTTTTAAACGTTAACTTAAAAATTGATTGATACTAAACGCGATTTAGAGAAGGATTCGCCGATGAAATAAAAATTCACCGAGGCCTCCGGTCAGACCGAGTTCTATCCATTGTTTCAGGATTTCTTGTTCACAGCTCTTGAAAAACTTTGTGCTTTTCTAGTAAACGCTTTAAGGTAGTTTTTTTTCGAAACTTTTTTTACGACAATAAATCTTCGATTTATTCGTCGAAAGTTTAATTATATGAAATAAGACTTAAAAATTATGTCCACATATATATTTTTTCGGACTTGATTGGTTAGTTGTGCTCTTATGAACAATTTTATAAAAATTTTATTAAGAAATTAAGGTTGGGGGAAAATTATTTTAAATTACTTATTGGTGACTAATCCTGCACACAGATAGGACATACTCGATTTCTATTTTATAATGGAATAAAAAACGACAAGTATTAGCTACTTGTCGAAAAATTTATTTAACGCGGGTGCAATAATGCCCCTCATTCCCTATTCAAAAATAATGATTACTAATTCAATTTAAAAAACACAATTCGTTACAAACTTTTTTTTTAAAGAAATTTTTTGTATAACAATTGTAGTTTTTAAATACAAATTAAATTTTTTCAATACCAATTGTATTTTTTAATAAAGGTAATAACAAAAATTTACGTTTCTGACTCTGACTGCAGATAACTGGTTAATCAATTCATCAAAATCAGCATCTGTTACCCAATTTGGCACCAGAGGCGACCAGGGGCTGTTGCCTCTATCTGCTCTCCATTAGTTACGCCAATGAGTTACGGTCACAAAACTTAGTTTTTGTTAAATAAACCTTACAGACACTAACATTTAGCAAACCAATACAAATTATTACATAGGTCCTCTGGAATTGCATTTTATACAGGGTAGGCCAAAAGTACGGTAACGCCGCTATAACGGCGTAAATACAAGTTTATGAAAAAAAACAAAATTTTATAAAAAGTGTATGGCAAATTTTTAGCTACATTTTAACGTTCTTCAATTTAAAAATATGACGATCTGCTGCACACGGTTAGCCGGAAAAAAAAAATGAAGAACGTCAAAATGTAGCTAATAATTTGCCATACACTTTTTATTTAAAAAAAAATAATTTTCATCAAACTTGTATTTACGCCGTTATAGCGGCGTTACCGTACTTTTGGCCTACCCTGTATATTTATCGTAGTTTGTACAAACCGTACATCAGTACCACTAGGTATATGTCATATTTTATAAACTGTCTATATGGATATGACTTTTGCGTTGTAAAATTTAATATAATCCATATAATCTATGGTTGGATTACCGCTTTAAGAAAGAATGTAAATTTATATCGTTATGTTTGCTACACAAAATTGTAGTAAATTAGGAGTTTGTTGATGAATGATAAAATATATACTTATATTTGTAGCCAAGTTCGCTCCTAAAAGATGACGTTACATTTTTTTAGTAATTAATCGTAGACAATAAAATTAAAACAAAAATAAAAAACTTGTCTCTTAAAGTCGATGAAAGTTTAGTTATACTATGCCCAAACCGAAATTAAGAAAAGTTCCCATATTTATAATACCTTTAGAGAATGATTTACTACATTTGTTTAAAGCGTAATATAATGTAATCCAATAATAGCGATATGAATATGATGACCACATATTAATGTATGTAATGTAGTTCAACTACTCTCGTTAGTGTTTTCCACGAGCCGCCACAGGTGCGGGTACTCGAATCCCTCGTGTGCTGCTTAATATTTCATAGGACACTATACTTGTTTATTATTCAAACCCCTATTAAAACTCCTACAGCCAAAGCATAAAAAACTGCCACAAAATTGTCTTGGTTCTTGAAAATCCTATATATGTATTTTACATAAAAATTGTATCTCACATCTCGTGAGTAGGTGTGAACATTGTTTTGTCTCGTATATTATCATTTACATACAAAATTTATACAGAGCGAGCTTCATAGTACTATTTACTGAATAAGAAAATTGAAAAGACGTTCCATCAACACATCCTCGAATTTTATTTGGTAGTTTAAGAACAAAAGAAACCCGAGAGCATCGTTGCATTTGTTAAAACAATACGCTCAATAAATTTAGAAAAGGCGCGCAACAAATCAAGCGTGCGTTGTTTTCAAACGAGCAGATGTTACAGAAAATAATAATTTTAGTAATGGCTTTTCAAAATATAGTTAGTTTTAATATTTTGAGCCAAAACAATAAAAAGCTGTAATGAATATATAACAAATGAACTGTAATACCGATACACTGAAGCAAATAATTTAATTCATTTTCAGTGTAAATTAGTTGTTACTAATATGTAAATTTTTAGCCTTTATACATGAATAACCTTTGGTCTGTTTATTTGTGATGATATATGGAAAATCTAACAAAGGAAACTGCTATGAGGGATATACAATCAAAATTTATTACCTGCTTCAACTTTATATCCTGAAAATGTCAAAATGACCTCATTTCCGTTTTGCAGCTTTGAATATGAAATAGATACCCAACTAAAAATAGCCGTATTCGACTTCATTAAACTTTTTTTTAAGAACTGGAACAAACAAAAGCGCAACAATTCTTATTTCTTGGATACACGTTAACGACGATTTATTTTAACAGGATATTTTTATTAAGTTGGAACTTTTAGCAATAAAATTATTGACGTTTCCTTGTGTAAATCAATACCACAAAAAGACCAGAATCACAGCTACCAGAACTATATGGCAGAAACAAAACATCACAAGACCGGAAACATAATAATACAGTTATGCTGCCACCAGGCCTTTTGTTTTATGTAACGACATATTTCATATATTTTTTTATTAGATAGTTTATAAAACTCAGATGAATCCAGGACAAAAATCAATTATTTGTTGGATTCTTGTACAGGCTGTGTAAAAATAATTCCCCACTGTTGCTATATCGCAAACTACAATAGATACAAGATACAAGTCGACCAAATGTTCTTTAACAAATCAATATGTCACTAGACATAACAAAGAAATGCGGAATTTAATTTAAAATTGTTAAATAAATGAATTATGACACACAGCGATACAATGAGAATTTTTACTTGTTATATGTTACTTGTTGCTGCAGGATTTCTATTGTACTGCAAATAAATACAATGCTGCTCAGACGTTTATTCGATTTATATTTTTGCCTTTTTCTCTCTGATTTAAACACAAAAGGCTCAAAATCACATTGACATTTTATAAATTAAAACTTCTTCTAGTTTTATTTTCATTTTAATACAGCGTTAGCATAACCGCTATACACAAACATATTTTTAAACAAGTAAGAATATTTAATGAATATTTAACAATCGTTTATGTTTTTGAGGTAAGTTTCAACGTATGTCTACTTTTGCTAAAAACCGTATTTTATAACAAAAATATGATTGACCGGTCAGTTTTATTAATTATTAATAGTACTTGATACTTTAAAATCTTCTATTACTTCAGTTACAACGATTGTTTGTAATAAAATTCTTCCGATATAGAAGTGGCGTTTAGTCTTAATTTATAACACACTTTAAAATAAAACACGTTAACACTCCCATGTTCGAAGAAAACTGTATGAACGTGGTTTATCAGGGAAATTTTCGAACTCTTGAAAAAAAAAAGTTTTTGCCAAACTTGGAAATTATTCGGCCTTGTCGCCTTCAAAGTACACTCCCCTCTGCTTCGTATACACCGCTACCAACGTTTTTTCCATGGTTCGAAACATCTCTGGAACGCTTCTTTTGAAATACTGCGCAGTTCCGCCAGCGACTTTGGTAATCTTGAAGCGATGGTAACCGCAGTAGTTAAAGTGCACTTCGAATATTTCCGTGTCGATTACGAGTGCTAGGTTCACAAAACACCAAATAATCATGAGGTTAAAGGTTGGTGAAAGTCTTTTTTTCAATGAAAATAACTTATTACCTTCATTTTTATGACTTATTTTTTTTTTTAAATGCCTTATCCTGACCCTCTATTACTGAGCAAACGAATGATGTTAAGGTTAAAGGTCCGTTAAGGCTTTTTTTTTTTTAAAAAACAAACGGTATTTGTAATCCTACCACTCTACCACTCGTACAAGTATTTGACACGAAAACATTCAAAATACCTACATTTGATCTGCTACAACGCCATTCTGGTTACCGCCGCTTGAAGATTGCCGCGATTTTTTTCTGATCGAGTCAATCAACTCAAAACGTCGACCTTTTAACGTAATTGTTAATTTTAAGGCAATCACGAAGAACAGGTCTCTGGAGTAATTCTTCACAAGTGGCGCAAACGTAAGCATCGAACAATTACCGTTTGTTTTCTTTAAAATCAAACTTTAACCGAACTTTAACCTGACCGTCATTCATTTCATCAGTAAAAGAGGGTAAGGTAAAAGGTTTGTTAAGGCTTTTTTTTACGGTAAACATTTAGCTTTACGTATGTTCTGTGTGCTTACGTTTGCGCCACTTGTAAGTTACTCCGGAGACATATTCTTCGTGATTGCCAATTATGAGAATTAAAAAGAGTCTGCTAAAGCTAGATCAGGCGGTTGCGGAATGACTATTTTTTCGTGTTTCGTCAAAAACTGACAGGTCAGTAGGAAATTTCTGCGCGGGCGCATTATCAGCCCTGAGCATCAATTGGTTTTTCCTACAAGCATCGGGCGTTTCTTTTTCGAATAAGCTCACGAAAACGTTTTATTACTTTAAGATGATATTCCTTGTTCACTGTTTTGCCTTTTGGAAGCAATTCATAGTAAACAACACCCTCAGAATCAGTTTTGAATGTCGACGGTCATCTTGAACGAGGATATAATCATCGACTGAAGTCATCTTTAAACGTTTCCTCTAATCGCACATTTGTCCGACTTCCAGCTTACAGCCTCACTTTCAAATACTGTTTCGGGGCCATCGTTATACTAGCGGGCCGACCCCTTACTGCAAAAGCGAGAAAAGTGGTGGGGATAAAGGCCGACCGTTCATTATTTGCTTATTTTTGCTGTACCTTTTAATTTTTTTGCCTGTCTCTATACGAGGTAATTAAAAAAAATATTGTATTTCCAACTTCACAGTGAGGTACATTTGCTAAAAAAGCAAAAACTTTTTACGTCATGATTGTTTGCTCTCTTTGTTTCTAATTTTTGCTTTATACATTCTAAATTAATTGCTAGTCTCTAATATGGGATATTTTAAAAAAAGTTTTATACCTCCAACTTCACGGTGAGGTACATTAGCAAAAAAAGTCAATCAACTGTTAACGTAATTTTTTGTAAATTTTTTCTTTTAATTTTTTTGCTGGTCGCTTTCACAAGATATCCAACTTTTTCATGAATATTATGTGCTACAAATAGTATTCGTCGATTGCCAACACGAATAACTTTAAATAACCGTAATTTACGTTAATAATAAATAAAGTTCAAGTAATAATTTACACATACTTTTAATTTATTAATATTTAAAGGCATTTTTGTTGCGGTAATTGTCCAAACCATAAACTATTGTACGTAGCACAGCTTAATTGTTAATACGACATTGTTTTGTGCTTTTTTAGTAAATCAAATGTTTACTTTGAGATAAGTAATAAATAATTATGCTATTAGGTAGTTGTTATTTGCATGTTTACTAGCATGTACTTATAACTTATATAAATTATATATATAATATATAAGTCTATTTATATAAGTTTTTTGTAAATAATTTGTTGTCTAATTTGTTAAAATAATTTACTTCATAATGAAATTAAAGTAGCTTCATTACTTTGTATAACAAAATTTAGGTCAGTAGACAGATTTTTATGATGGGGTTCGACACCACATATTGTACAATACATTTTGTGTCATTTTGAACTTGGCGCAGTAAATCTTCAAAGATCTTTTTTAAATAGACACAAAAAACGACATGATTTAAATCTTATTCATATATATTTGTTTACAACTCAAACCACTTAAAGACCTTTGAAAAACATTTTTTTAAACCCCTTTTTACTCCTAAATTTTGTTTTGTTTGAGCTCCTTTGGTCTTGACCAATCGCAGCTTCGTAATAGCCTTCTTTACTTTGGCTTTTTTTGTTATACGATTTAACCCTTTCAATACGACTTTTGGCCAATGAAGTAAATTTTGTGTCATGTATAAAAATGTGTTGATATGGCTTAAGAATATATGTATACAAAGTTTCATATTTTTAGCTTTTACTTTTTTTTCATAGAAGAGCTTGGGACACAAATGTCCCCGCAGTATAGATCGCTTGGGATAAATTCGTCCCAGCAGTAACTTATGAACACCCACATGACCAGACAAAAGTCGACTAAGAGGAGCCACATGTATTCCTGATACAAATTTAAGTGATTCACGTGTAGTGTGAGCTCAGAACTACTATAAAATCCCATCCCAGGGTATTATAAAGCGACATTACACAATGCAGAATTTTTTAAACATTCCTTGGGACGTATATATCCCCGCAGTATTGAAAGGGTAAAACAGTTGTAAGATAAATCGCAATCATACAGTTGTAAGTGAACCCTCACATCTATAATCATACTAAGTTATCTTCATTGCGAACATCGTTCAATAGTAACAATCGATTGCGGTGGGGTGTTTTTTTTTTTAATCATAATAATTACAGTGAATCAATAATTTGCTTTATAAGAGATAATACATCGATGCAACTTTAAAAGATGATAACATAATTTCAAATTTCATTCATGCTTCTATATTTACAGTGTTATTTCAGAATGCTTAATAATTACATAACAAAAATGCCTGTTAAATGTTGCGCTCCTGAATGTAAAATTAATTACAAAGGAAGTAGTTACACACCATCGTTTAATTATTATATATTAAAATATTTATAAAACTTGTTTCTATAAATTATAAATAAAATATAATGAAAAATAGTAATAGTTTTTAACCCTAGAAGTCCAATCATATTTTTGAGGCTATAAAGCCCAATCATACGTCAAAACGACGTACAATTATAAAAGAGCTCTATCTAAATAAACTTTACTACAAATACTAGTTTTTTGTATGGTTTATGTGAAATACTTTCTATGTAAATAAAAAAACAGGAATTTAGAAAAAATATTGTTTATTTAAACTCTGAAATGTTCACTTTAATTAAACATACAAAAAATGAGACGAAAACTGAGATCCTTGTAATTTTTTCTTATATACTACAAATTGTTTACAAAAATCAACTATTTATATTTTTTTATGAAAAGCTAATCAACTCTTATCAAACATAAATCACTTAAGTGAAATATAATTCAGAAAATTCGAAAAGTGCAAAAGTTAACAAAGCCCAAACATACGTCATAACGACGTGAACATTGCGATAACAACAAAATGGCGGCACTTATCAAAGCGAGACTGCTGTCTCCTGTTAGCTCTGGGCATGTACCTAGTTGGCTCGGATGGTCACGGTGATCTAAGCAAGCATGCGAAGGAGATCGCGAATATGTGTTGGAGTGTACGTCAAAATGACGTAGATTGGGCTTCTAGGGTTAATTATTAACGTAATAATTTACGCTATATTCTATACCCAGGCATACAGTATTATAGCGACTTATGCTCGGTATCGGCCTTTATGCTCACCACTCAAAAATTCAATGAGTCGAACCGCTAGTTTAACGATGGCCCCGGCTGTTTTAACATTTCCAATGTTTTCGTAACGAATTTTCCTAGTTTGACACACAAATTAGTTGCTCGTAAAAATCAATCATTTTAAATGTAACAAAAATCGCCTGACGCACCTAACACTAGTTGACGCAAACATACGTAGCATGAAGATAAGCAAAATATCACGTTGCGGTTTTCGCTAGAATACTTGCTATGGTTGCATCCAGTTGCAGCAGAATACACATCCCGCTAGTACGTCTTCTGACGAGCACATTCAAAAGTCCGGAAACTTTCTGGACAAGCCAGGTATGTTTAAAATGTATACAGAATGCGCCAAGTAGGTGAAACACCATTGTAATCTTGGACCGTGTGCGTATACCACAAATATTCATAAATTTAATAGCATAAAAAACATTCATAAAACTGTACCATAGATTTAACATTATTACTATTAGCTTAGGAGTTTATGTGCATACTTAAATACTAAAAGAAGAGCTTTCACTTTAAATAATTGCTTTAATTTATATTTAACCAATTTCTTCAACGCATTTTTTTAAGGTATCAAAATGTAAACGATACATTTTAAATGGACTTACTTATTTTATTTATCCCAACATTATTGCTTTACCCTGTATATTATACGCTGAGAAATAGTAGTGGTAAAATTTATTTGTAAACAACCTATACACAAAAAAAGTTAGGAGTATTTACAAAATTGTTTGTCAATAAAATGAATGTTATACTTTGTAGCAAATAACACGTAGATAGTAGATACGTTTGAAAAAAATTGCTTTCAAAAACAAATATCCAATAAACTGAAATTCAGGAGCACTATATTGGGTTCTCATGAATAAGATACAACTTCAAATATCAGTTAATTCATTAAAAAGGCACATCTATAACTCCTGACCTCAATATTTCACGCACGAATGATATCGACAGTGCTAGCAATATAATTTTACAGGCAATTCTAAAGAACGTTATCTCTCCAAATTTTATGCCCATGACTTGGCGATGCCTGCTCATGCGTGCAACTCGGTTATATTTAAATAAATTTACCATGTTTAATAAAACGGTGTAAAATAAAAATGTTGTTTTATACGATTTTTTGTCATTTGCATCGTAACTTCCAGCAAAATGTTTTTGCCCCGTCCATAACTTTTTTTTTAAATATTTATGTTAGGTAGTGAATAACTTTGAATAATTTTTACACAGAGCGAGATAATAATTTTGCAAATGGAACGCGCCATAGAAGGCAGACGTATTTTGCATGAATATGCTTTTGTTTTATAAACTTAAACAAATTTGCCTGAAAATGCAAAAAAATATGTGTACTATAATAATGTCCTTTGTATGTTTTTTACCATAAGCATTTATTTGCAACCCAAAAACGTAAATCTGTTTTACATTTATGGGAATCCAATGTAGACTTCAAAGCATAAAAGAAATCCAAAAATATAATAGTTATTTATGTATCAAGGCCGAAAAAGTACGTTTTGGCCGAGGTGCATATTACATTTTTTGTGCGATCGAATTAATAACAATTTAAATGTTTAGTAATTTTCAAAATTATAGGTTAGAAACTACGTGACATTCTGTCACTGACAGATGACGGCGTATGTACTGCATTACCGGCCCTCTCCTTAGCAACGGCCGTAAAAGTTATTTTTTCGGCCGTTGCTAAGGGTAACGGCCTGAAAAGTAACTTTTACGGCCGTTGCTAAGGATAGGGCCGGTAATGCAGTACTTTATGGTTGCTAACGCGTCCGTCAAACAGCTGTTTCTATTACGATCGCACAAAAAAATATATATGGTGTTCCATTTAAAATTTCAAAATTTGTGTCCGTTTTCGGTTGAACCGGAAGTCGTATTACAACCTCAATACTTTCACCGTATCCGAAAAATACGATAACGCTTAGATACAAGTTTTCATTGTAGTATCTTTAATGATGTTTTAGATATTTGTCTGTTTCCATAGTTTTGCGCATCCCTGTATGTAAGATACCAATAAAAACTAAACACATGGAAAATGCCACCAATTGCTTAAAGTTTAATTGACGCTTATAAAATGTTTTAAGTTGCTGCAGGCTTAATTTTTTTATTTGATATAAAATATTTTTGAGTTGCAGTATGAATCGTCCACTTTTCAGCTGCTTCTACATTCTCGAGAGCTACGGTTATAAACCTTCTAGTATTGTTATAAGCTTGCTTATGAAAAAAGCTCCAGTTTTTCGCAGAGAAAAGGCTATATTAAAAAAATGGATAAAATTGGTACCGCTTTATCCGGTATCAATATAATTTTCCATACATCATCATGAATTCTGTTTTGTGTATGACTAACTAACCGTTACTGTATCTCGTTTTCGTAACCATTCAGCGATCGACATTTCTACCGATCAAATTGAATAGGTACATGCTATCATAATGGCAAACCGCCTACTATTGTATCACAGATATGGTAAACAGTGCATGAACCGAGTACGTGCATGCATAATACATCAATATACGTAGCAACTGTTGCCAGTTACGTTCACCGGCGCGATACTTCTGAAAGATTAAATTCCTTAAATTTTTTTATTACAGTTTCATAAAATTCATGTCAAAAATTCATCGGCTGCTGTGTTGAAATTATTAAACTTATAACAATCTGACACAAGGAAGACAAATCTTCCTTTAAGACGATACGAGATCCCTTTCGTAGTGCCGTAACTTCATATTTGCTCCTATAAGGCCGTTATATTTTCTCCTTAGTTAGATCTAGTCTCCACATTCATCCATAAAACCTCTAACTTTTGGAGTATTAGTCTGATAACTTGTACTATCATTGATAAATTGCTACTCGAGCTGACTTGGCGATTCGATCTCACCAGCTTTTGAACATTTATTACAGCTTCGAAAACGATTCGCTGGAGAGCTAGAGTGGAGTTCAAATATTTTTAAGAAATTTTTTTGTACTTTATTTCTGGAGAGATATCACGAGACACCACTGTAAACTGGGGTTGTAATTTATTGTGTTGCTCTTAGCTGGTAAACAAATATATGAAGTAAGTTGAAACATGTTTGCCAAGGTTTAGTAAGCAGAGACTTTATGCATATGGAGTATGCCGAGGAAAGTAAATTTGTGTATCTCTTTACACCCTAAGATTTTCTCGGGAAAATAGCGGGCGGATGAAAACAAAATTAAATTTTTCAAAGTAGAACAAACAACTGTCGTTAAAGCTTGTTTTCAGAAGTTCATTAAATAGTCTTGTTAAATAATTACATTTACCAAAAGAAAATTTATTTTCAACTTAGTTTCATCTATTTAATACAATTTTTAATTAATTACTACTTGTTATTGTCAGTTTATCATCATCATAATCCTAAAGCCTTTTTTACCCTTCGGGGGTAAGGCCAGCATGCGCTGCGTCAAGAATAAATATTGGCATTTTAACAAATATATCTTATGATATACAGTATGTTAACATTATAAACGAGCATACTACACACATATGTTTAATAAAAAAATAAATAGGTAGGTAACAGTATATCTAGCAAATAAAACCTTTGGTAATAATACACTATTTTATTAAAATCTTCATATAGAGGTACCTATGTTTTCTATAGCAAGATGATGTACCGAATCTTAACGAAGTAGTACCTACTACTACTGTTACAAACACACAAAAAAAAACTTCTAAATCAAAATTGATAAATTCGTGTTAAAGCATCTTCGTTATTTAATTAAATCGCATTCATTATTTTACTATATTCAATACAACAGATAAAACTTTTTTTTAATATATAACTTTTGCTGTATTACTCAATACCGTTAAAAGAGATTATTATTTAGGTAATATTAAAGAATTATGCACACAGGTAGTTGCAATTTGCCGATTATTATCATTTTTTCGAAAAAGCCATCATTTGTCCTAAAATGTGTATCTGTCATACAAAATGTAAAACGAGTTTGAATGTTATGATGTATAATATTTCTTGAAATCTACAATATTTCGGAATTCGAACAAAATGTTTTTGACATAATTTGTCGTTAAATTTGCAGCCTAAAATGCATTATTACAAGACTAAGCAAAACTTTTGCCAAACGAATAAGAATTTACAATTTTACAACAGTCATTTATGGCAGTTTTCACGTAATTAAAATAAATTTAAATTTGTAATTGAATCACTTTTTAAGAAACTGGACAATTAGACAAAATTCGATAAAGTTCGACAAAAAGGTAAAACAGACCAAGTTTCGTGATAAAATGACGTGCAGCGTTTGCGTCATCAAAATTACATTTACATGTTCTGTTTCTCTTTATATTTCCTTAAATTAAAAAAGGCGCATTTGCATAATTGTTTCTTAGTCTGCGTTTTTTTTTTTTATAACAATACTTTTAATTTTTAATCGTTTACATGTTCTGTTTACTCTTTCTTTCAACCCCTCTATTTTACAGTATAATACGGCATAATAATTGTCTTTTACTTTCCCCAAAAGTTATTTTAAAGGGGGGCATAAGTTTATGCTTGCCTAGGGGCCCAAGAGACTTAAAACGCTTGATAATTGGAATAATAAAGCTCAGTTGTCGAGATTTTGTATAAGATTGTTGCAGCTTCTTCAAAGTACAAACAGAGATTGTATTCAAAACGAATTTGAACTTTCGAATAGTACGTGGATACAAATATTGTTATTAACGAGGGTGTGTACTTAAATATACCGGGTGTAAATGAAGTGTAGTACATACACCCCCTTTTTTTTCTTTAGTTTTGATTTTAAATAAATGAAATTTTAGACATGATAAGTGCAAAAAACCTGGCTTTTTGAGCCGTTGCACACATTTGTTTCACTTCCGGTTTCGCCGGAAATGACCCCAACTTTGTTATTTTAAATAAAACACCCTGTATATTTTTACATTTTTGGAAAGAGGAAGCGATTTTGGATACAACTGCACTATTTTGGTTAATTTTTATAACCTCAAAATTTTTTTGAAACAAAATTTAGTTTTCTATTAAGGGTGCCGTGACCTGCATAAATTGATTTTTATTATGTCAACAATTGTCCAAAAAACGTTTTTGTAAATTTTAAATGATATTTAGGTTAGGAAGTGAAACAAATGTGTGCAACGGCTCAAAAAGCCAGGTTTTTTGCACATATCATATGTCTAAAAGTTCATTTATCTAAAATCAAAACTAAAGAAAAGAAGGGGTGTACCACACTTCATTTACACCCGGTATAATACTAATTACAAAATATTTTATGTCGTCGTATCGTTGTTTCGTTTTCCTGAGATTCTGCAAAGTAATTTGTAATCATAATGTTATTGAATATTCTCATTTTGGTAAAGACTTTTTAGAATATATTTTAGTTTAATATACCTACACTTATAATTTTAGAACATGAAATTTAAAATTAAATTTAAATTATGCACAGAAATGCATTTTGACAGCAGGTTGGCACTTTCCATTTTAAGAAGAATTGATTTTATATGAACACAACATTAATAAGCACTTATAAAGTGTCATTCAAAAGGTCTGTTACAAATGGGAAAAATTTTTATTATTAATTTCCCAGAAAATTTTATTCTTTATAAAAGTTGGTGCACAAACTAAAACTAATTTTAAAATAAAAAACAATAAAAACCCATAGGACACTAAATTTTAGCGATTTTTGAAATATTCGCAACAGTAAAGTGCCCTTATTTTAAGAGATACATCAAAATTTTATAACAAAAAGTTATCTAGAATTTTAAAATAAGGCTTAATTTAAATGTTGACAAAGAAATTTCAATTTTTATTTTTTATAAAATTTTAACATTCAAAAAGTCTGCAACAAATGGAAAAGTTTTTTATTATGGATTTCTCAGAAAATTTTATTCTTAATAAAAGTTGATGCATGGTCTAAAACTAATTTTAAGATGAAAAAAAGTTCAATAAAGTGTCATAGGACTTAAGACTTTAACGATTTTTGAAATATTCGCAAGAGTAAAGTGCCCCTATTCTGAGATACAAAAAAAAATTATAAAAAAAAGTTATTTAAAATCTTAAATTAAGGCTATATTTAAATTTGGACGATCAAATTCCAATTTTTATTTTTTAAGAAATTTCATCGTTCAAAAATCTGCAACAAATGGAAAAGTTTTTTATTATCGATTTCTTAGAAAATTTCATTCTTGATAAAAGTTGGTGCATGCTTGAAAACTAATTTTAAGACGAATAAAGTTTAATAAAAAGTCATATGACACTAGATTTTAGTGGCTTCCTGGTTTTTTTAATGTTGAAATTTCTTAAAAAATAAAAGTTGGAATTTGACCGTCAAAATTTAAATATAGCTTTATTTTGAGATTCTAAATAACTTTTCCTTATAATTTTTTTTGTATCTCTTAAAATAAGGGCAAATCTAGTGTCCTATGACTTTTTATTGACCTTTTTTCATCTTAAAATTAGTGTTAGACCATGCTCCAACTTTTATCAAGAATAACATTTTCTGAGAAATCAATAATAAACATTTTTCGCATTTGTTGCAGACTTTTTGAATGACGCTGTATAGTTAAATTAAATATTTTACTTCTCTTACTTGCAACGCGTACTAAACGGAGCAATTTTAGTTATTTGAATTAGTTAAACAATAAACGAAAAGAGTTTTTAAACAATATAATAACACGAATTAAAAAATAAAATGTGTTTAAAAGATATTAAATACCTCATGAATAGTATGTACAAATAATCCTAAAACAGCAAAGGACTTGTGTAAATAAATTTATTTTTTACAAACAGATACGGAAAGCATGTTATTTATAAAGGTATATTTACCTTAAACATTAAAATAAATAATGATTCTACACAATATTTATGAATAAAATCGAGTCTTTTGTTGATCAACCACTAGAATACAGAACAAATAAACATACCTATCGCATGGCACACGTGCAAGGCCGCATAGAAAAAGTAAAGAAATTTTACATTCATTTATTACCCACTAACTAACAAATATTCCAGTTTATTCCCTATTTCATTCGTAAAAACAATCAAAACCTTGCAACAAGACTTATACATATTGTTGTTACTCGGTAAATTTCACATTTATTGTAAATTAAAAATTGGTAAATAGAGTAAATGGGAGTACAAATTAAATGCTCAAAAATATTAATTTTTTTTCAAAAAAAAATTATCAGTAAAAAAGTGTTTTTGTTATAAAACATATTTTTGCTGTAAAAAATAACAATAAAAACAATTGGTTTGTTATAAAACTTAAGACACACTGTACATAATTAATAAAGACTATAAAAATAATGAAGTTTGTTTAAAAAATAGAAAAATCCGTGAATTTTTTTTTTGCAATAAAAAAATTTAAATTCAGGTTAGGTTAGGTTAAGTCAAGTTGGGTAAGGTTAGGTTAGGATGGGTCAGGTTGGGTTAGGTTAGTTCAGGTTTTCAAGTATTTTGGTAACACCATTCTTTAAGGAGCTAAAGACGAATTTAAAATCTTCTCTTGTTTCTACAAACTGCAATTCCAAAGCTATGGAAATATCGATAACGATCACTTGTATCTTTCACAAGGACCGGAAATCCGTGGCAATTTAGTTTATATGTTGCATCTGCATGTATATGTTTAGACAGTAGGTAATGCATGTTGTAAAAAAATTTTTGACGAGATAAAAAATCTAAATTGTTTATTTTCGTAACAAATCTCATGGGCGACAATAAACGGCTTAATATCATCTTCGGGTACAACTACGTTGTCCAAAATTTTCTTTTGCAATTGGCCAAACTTTTCATCTCTTAAATGTCGCAGGTCGTTATCTTTTTTTTGGGCAATTTAAATCCTATTTTAGCCAGACCTTCTAATATATTTTTTTGTTTGATTTTGGTATCGTTTTCAAACAGTCTTTGCATATAACTGTTAAAATGGCATCATTTAACTCATGTTTAGATAAGTTTAAAAGCTTATTGTGATAATGTGGAAGATTAGATCGATATAAAGTTTTAAAGTAACTTCACTGTTTTCAGAGTTGAACACTAAATGAATACCCGAATCACCCTGAGGTGACTAACTAAACTAATAAACTACTTATAGCAAAAATTATTTTTTTTTAATTGCAAAACATAATTTATTTCCAGCAGTTTATTACAAGCGAAGTAAAGTGTATAACACTGGCAAAAGTGCAGATTTATCGTGGAAAGTGCTAATACCTATACAACATATACAAAAGGTTGGTGGAGGTTTTTTTTTTTTTTAACATCCTTGATAGTGTACTATCTATTCCACAAGAACAATATGTAGCACTTTATGTTACTGAAATGGACATAGTTAAAACCGACCCAATGGCCAGTTCCCTCGACCGAACTAGCACTTATTTTATTTTTACTAGTGTTTTGGCCACTATTACACTAACACTCGTAACACACTATTGTTTGCACTATCTTCGTTGGGACAGGTCCAGCACATCAAGCCGCTTTAATCTCCTGACGCGGGGGACGGTGAGCAAGTCAGTTGCTAACGTGTTGGGGTGCTGTCTGAGTCGAACTTGGTATCGTGTGCTTCTGGCTCTAATTTCTTCGTTGACGGTTGGTATGTCAAGATCACGATGTATGATGTTGTTGGGAACATACTAAGGAGCATCGCAAATGGTTCGTAATGTTTTTGACTGAAAACGTTGAATTTTTATGATATTGGAGTCGCTAGCTGAGCCCCACAGCCCACAGCTGAATGCCGTAGGTCCACACAGGCTTGATGATGGCTTTATATAGAAGTAGCTTGTTTTCTGTCTTTAGTTGCGAGCTTCTGTTCAACAGCCAGTTCATTTTCCGAAAGATGAGTCCGAGTTGTAGGCGTTTTTGCCAGATGTGCTTTCCCCACGTCAAGCGCCTGTCTAGATGTATCCCTAGGTATTTAACATCCTCTTTCTGAGGAAGAGGAACATTGTTTAGTGTAACTTGTGGACACGTATCCTTTCTCAGGCTAAAGGTGATGTGGGTGGATTTGGTACTGTTGGCCTTAATACGCCACATTTTCAACCAAGTTGCCACTTCATTGTGCCGCTGCAGGTACTCGGAGGCAACTTTCGAATCCCTGCTTGAGGCCATTATTGCCGTATCATCGGCGAAGGTGGCTATGTCAGTGTTGTTGGTGGTTGGCAGGTCGGCAGTGTAGATAGTGTATAGCAATGGGCCGAGTACGCTGCCCTGCGGTACTCCAGCTTTTATGGGCACAAGAGGGGTATAGGCTTCACCATACTTGACTAGGAAATGTCTATCTAGTAGGTAGGATGTTAGGACTTGACAATATGGGTGCGGTAAATTGATTTTAATCTTATAGATTAGGCCTGCATTCCACACCCTATCAAAAGCCTGTGATATGTCGAGAAAAGCTGCTGAACAGTACCTCTTGTTTTCTAGATCTTCTTTAATTTTACTTACGACTCTGTGCACTTGCTCGATGGTTGAATGTTGCTGACGAAAGCCGAATTGGTGGTTTGGGATTATCGACTTAGTTGCTAAGAGCGGTTTGAGCCTTTTCAAAAGGAGTTTTTCAAAAACCTTTGACAAGACAGGCAGGAGGCTGATCGGTCGATAAGAAGATGTTTCCGTTGGGTCCTTTCCAGGTTTAGGAATAACAATTATTTGCGCTACCTTCCACGATAATGGAAAGTACCCCAGTCTCAGTATCGAGTTGAAAATTTGCGTGATTAATCTCATGCCTTCTGTTGGAAGTTCTTTTAGGACACGTCCTGTTATTAAGTCATACCCTGGCGCCTTGTTTGGGCTGGGGTTGTTGGCGATCGTTGATCCGACTTCTTTTATCTTAAAGGGTTTGATGGGCTGATCCATTTTATACGGGGCATTTAGGACGAGATGGATAGGCTCTTCCTCTGCAGGATAAACTTCCATGGGATGAGGTTGAAATACGGTGCTAAGATGTTCTGCAAATCTCTTTGCTTTGTCGTCATCCGTTCTGGCCCAGTTTCCATCTTGTGTTCTAAGAGGTGGTTGAGTAGATTGCGGGTTCTTGGTTAGCTTTTTCGTGGCCTTCCATAGTGAGTAGTTGGTCTCTTTCGTGGGTGACAGGGACTCTAGGTACCTCTTAATGCCTTGACTTTTATATTGGTCTAGTAGCTTTTTTAATTGGTTAGTGATTTTATTTAATTCTGCTTTGTCGCCCGGTGCATGCGTGATCTGCCACCGTTTTCTTAATCTTCGTTTTTCTTCAAGTTTTTCTACAATGTTTACTGGGTTAACACTTTGCTTAGTATTCGTTTTCCTTTTGGGTGTTGCATTCCATGCAGCTTGTTGTATGGCTTTAGTTAGGTGTTCGGTCGCTTCGTCGATCTCCTCGGTTGTTTTTAAGGGTAAATTTAGATTAAGTTGACTTATTAGCATGTCACGGAAAGCATTCCAGTCAGTGATCTTGTTTGTCAGTATTGGGGGTGTAGTTTTTCTGTTCACTTGGGTGTCCAATGTAACCAAGAGTGGAGTGTGGTCTGAGGATAGCTCTAGACAGGATTCTATTTTTAAATAGTTTCGTGCAATACCATTTGTGACGCAGAAGTCGATCACATCCGGTACTTTATGTCTATCGGTAGGCCAATAGGTCGGTTGTCCGGTAGAGAGTTGTTTTAGATTGTTGCGTATGATCGCTTGGTACAGCTGTCTGCCGCGTGGCGTTATCAGTCTAGAGCCCCAGTAGAAGTGTTTAGCATTGAAGTCTCCTGCGCATATAAATCTGTGTCCAAGAGTTTTAAAGAATATCTCGAAGTCTTCTTTTTTAAGGGACATATTAGGAGGACAGTATACTGCTGAAAGGATTAGCTTACCATGCCAGTCTTCTATTGACACAGATGTGGCTTGTAGATTTCGCTGGCTACATTTAGGAATTTCATGATGTCTTATATTATCTTTGATGATAATGGCAGTACCTCCTCGAGCCTTGCCATCTGGGTGTTTGGTGTCATAAATGGTATATCTTGGGATTTTAAGATAACTTTTATCAGTGTAGTGGGTTTCAGCTACCAGCATTACGTTTATATTTTGATCAATCAGGAAGATTTTGATTTCTTGGCCATGTTGTACTAGGCCGTTCGCGTTCTATACAGCAAGACGCAGTGTGGAACTCATTAATGCATCTTAGAGATTAAAGAAGTTAGGAGATTAAGAATAGTATCCATTCTCTCCATTAATTTGGTCATCATAGATTCAAGATTACTATTTGTTGGCTGATGGGTGGGATTTGTATGATTCGACTGCAGAATTTTTGCTTCTTGGCTATTTAGTCTTGTGATTTTTGCGTAAGATAATTCAGGCCGCGAGGGTTGACTAGTAAGTGAGCTTACTTGTGATTTGAGGAGTGACTGTCTTTCTCTCAGTGGCGGAAATTTTTTCTTTTGGAGTTCTTTGTAAATTAGACACCCTTTATAATTAGCTGGATGATTGCCTTCGCAGTTAATGCATTTTACATCTTTACTTTTTTCTTTGCGCTTGCACTGGTTGGTGGGGTGAGTGCCAGCACATTTGACGCATCTTGGATTATGGTAGCAGAATTTCTTTGTATGACCATATCTTTGACAGTTCAGACACTGGGGTATTTCTCTTTTGGGGTGTGGCGGTTCGAATTTTACTATAGAACTCATAAGGTATTCAACGTTGTATATTTCTTTGTTGTTGATTTTTGGTTTTAGCTCTATGAAGAACAGTGGTAAAGGTTTTTTGCTTATTCTATCTCGGATATTATTAATGTTAACTACAGTATGTTGTAGTTTTTCTATTTCATTTTTTAATTCAGTTTGGTCAGTTGTTGGATGCATATTTCTTAGGACAACTTTAAATGTTCTATCTTGCTTTAATTGATATGTATGGAATTGCGTGTTTTTTTGAGTCAACGCATTAATAATAGATGTATAGCTGTTTGTTGATTTGGGTTGTATTTTTATTTGATCATTGTTTAGTGCTTTTAGAATATATTCGTCTTTGGCTGTTTCTAATAAAAGTTCGGTAAGGGGCTGTATTTATTGTACCCCGGCAACAAAAATCGGGTTGGTGGAGGTGGTTACTTAACTTTACTGATAAATGTAGACATTTACCTGAAAATGTAAGTTTACCATTTATATTTAACATTAGCGAAAAACATTGTCATCTTATTCTAGGTTGACCTAGAAATACTCTTAGACAGATAGCTTTAAAGAAGTCTCTCAGGAGTTTTAAAATTTTGCTCCTTTGTGGAAAAAAATGGCTGACCCAAAGTGGATACATAACAAGTTGCTAGATGTTGTAATATAAGAGGTAATAATTGAGGAGTGCAGAATTTAGCAATTAAGTTATTGCAATGAATCAAAATGATTTAATTTAAATAAATATAAAATCACAATTTTAATAAAGACCTAAATTATTAGATACCAAGGACCTTGTTTAGGGTTATGTATTACAGCTAAATTCACTTGCAATAATTACTTAAATTTTAATATCATTCATTCTCACACAAATACCTTACCCTAACCAAGTCTAGCAGCTAATTTATTTAGGCGTGACGAATTATGGGTTGCCGCTTGGCGTAGTAATCCAGTAGTACCACAGTATCGGGGCATGTAGCAATATAATATGATAAAGCGCCTTTGAAATTAAACCAAGAATTTGGAACACAATTCCTTTAAAAACGAATATCTCTACAATTTTAAATCATCCTCTAATGGATTTCCAGTACGTTTTATTTATTTTTAATCGATAAAAATCAAGAAAAGTAAAGGTATTTAATAAGGGAGTGATCGCGGTCGGAAGAATGCAATACATTCTTTCCGATCTCATTTTTGTTCTATACGTGCAATGTTGAACTAGCACGGTCACGTTGAGAACGCATTGGTAAAGTTTGCGTGATGAAATTCGCACGAGCACTTAGGGAATTGAGGAAAGTTCAATTCCCGGCACGACTATGATTGTCGCAAGCCGAGCATAATGAAAACTAAGTGATCCATAGGGCCAAGTATTTCTACAACCATAAGCACTAATATCATTGTATTTTGACTCTAGCTGCCAAACATTAATCATATTTGCCCTCTTATGTGAGAGATTTATCATCTCAGATATTACTGTTCCTATTTAAATGTCGCTTTATAAGCTCTAGCAAATATACAGACTTATAACAGGACGTTCACATAACCTAAATTTAGCTTTACACGCCAAAAAACGGGCGTTAAACGTTTTTAATTTTAGCCACGCTTAATTTTAAAAGAAGTTATGAAATATACGATAAAAGACACCTTCTGCGAACCATAGTAATAAAATTCTTATTATGAACTTGCTATTCGGACGTTTTATAAATTAAAAATACGAAGCCTTTTATTGAAAAATGCGCGAATACAAAGTTAATAATATTAAAGTGACGCACCAAACGACTTTTATGCTTTAATAATAACAATATAAACGTCTCTTACTAAAATATTATTAAATTATCGACGTCTTATGTATTGTTGAATGTTATTAAGCCAATAAATTCATTAACTCAAAATATTATTAAGAAAGTAATGTTCGCCGAAATTAAAACTGGCGCATTAAAAATTAGCGAGTAATAAAAAAGCACGAAATTTTTCGTTAACCCTGCATGATGAGGTAAAGTGAAACTTTTTGGTGAAGGCGCTGGTATAATACAGAAAAATGGTTAATGAAATCTGCCAGTTTATTACAAACTAAGAGTAATGAGAAGGTTTCGTTACAGGAAATTACTAAATTAATCCTTGTTGATGTTTAATTTTACGTAAACATTTTGAACTGGGTTTAGTGTTAATGATAAAAACGTTAAATAACTTAAAAACATAATTTTTAAATTCCTTTCAAGATTAGGGATATCGTGATTTTATGTTGTTTCAATATATTTATCTACAAATATAAATTACCAGAAAATTTGCATATTATTACATACCAAAGATTTGCTTACTTATACAAGTTAGTGTGCATAACGGAGCGCTAATTATTTACACTGTATCAATGCTATATTTAAACGAACTGTAATAAATAACAAGCAACAAGCAAAATGTCGTTTTATGTCATACTAATAAAGTTATTGTTTTCAGGACTATGTGCAGTTCAATCTGGAAGCAGCGCATCTGGAAATTCATTAAGCGATAGCACAAATTACAACAGAGGCCCGTACTTTGACATAACTGCGTCCAAGAACGTAACGGCCTTACTGGGCAAAACAGCCTACCTTAACTGTCGTGTTAAAAATTTAGCTAACAGAACAGTAAGTAACATTTAATTGTCACAGTACTTTAAATACTTTTAAGGACACAATTGCATTACTGCATTTATTTTAGGTACTTATTTTATTTTCCTAAAATGTTGTCCGAAAACTAAAGTTGAGTTATTTAAAAACAAAAACAGCATTACAGAAAGTTAAATTTTATTTTAGAGTAAACTTGGACAGTTGCGAGCAAATGTAGTGAATTTTTAAACATTTGAAAAGCTGGAGAATATAACTATAGAATGTAATGGTCCCTTTCTTAAAACTTTTTAAATTCAACGATATCTTTTCGAATTAGGAGATTGTATTCCTCTTAAGACCAACATTAGTTTTCGGAGGATCTGTTTTCTTTTTAATCTATTTTGTGCTAAATAAAGTAGTATAAATTTCAATAAATTCTGACGCTGTTTTTGTGTTCAAATTACTAAGTCAGTGTTTAATAAGTTACAACCTATGAAAGATTAAGGTTGATTGCATAAAAGCTAAACACGGGATTAAGCCCGAGTTAAGCTTTTATGCAATCGGACCTAAACGTTTCCAAAGCATCGTTCACTAACGTCGTGACTCGTGACACTAGATGCCATGGCATTAAATGTCGTATAGAGTGCCGTCATCAGAACATCCTGATATCGCGATGCCACCAGGACCGATGAGAGAGGGGGGCAGAACGGGCTTTGAGCCCCGGGCCGGGGAGTCCATAGAGGCACAATTGTTTTTCAGTAACAAAATTTTCAAATAATTTATTTACTTGGGGCCCATGTAAAAATATTCCCCCGGGCTTGGCGACGTCTCTCGACGCCCCTGCAGGATGCCGCAATGTCATGAGGCTTGTGCCGTGACAGTGGTGATGTAACACTGGCATCAACTGCCAACTTTTGATATTGAAAATGCAGTCTAGCATACTTTTATATTTTGGTAGTGTGTATTTGTCATAGTAGACAATATACAGGGTGATTAAAATTCGAGTTTAAGCATGGGGATCTCGCTTATTATAATAGCTAGATTATAGGTTTAAATTTGGCAAAGTTGCTAAATTTCGTGCTCAACTGAAAATATCTCAAACGCTATCCGAGAAAATTAAGAAAAACCGGAAAATACGACTTGTGAAAATCGTCTATAACTCCTTTGGAGTATAAAATATTTTAAATGTGTAAAAACATTACCGAAGCAACTTTTTAAGCTGAATCAGATAGTGGTCACAAATTTTTTCCACATCGATTAGTTTTTGTTTTATGATAACCAACAGTTTTTCTTATGGGCGCAATATTTGCTATTTACATAATCAAATGGCATTTATTTTTCTGAATCCATTGATGTATTTTACTTCTTTATTCATGGTCAAATTTAAAAAAACAAAATGTTTTAAACAATAACCATTATAAATCTGGTAGGCCGGTCATTGTAGTTTATGTAGTTTCCATGACAGACAATCAACAAACTAAAAGACCTAAAATAAATAGGTGACCCCCATCCGATTCGGCTTAAAAATTTGCTTGAGCAATGTTTTTACTTATTTGAAATATTTCATACTTCAAATGAGTTAAAGACGATTTTCAAAAATCGTATTTTCCGGTTTTTCCTAATTTTCTCGGATATCGTTTGAGATTTCTCCAATTTCTCTTTAGATTATCAATGAGCACAAAATTTCGCAACTTTGCCAAATTTAAACCTATACTCTAGCTATTATATGATAATAAGCGAATCCCCGTGCTTAAACTCGAATTTCAATCACCCTGTATATTGTTTGTTATCGATTTCCAATTTATAATGTCCTCAATAGATGTTCTAATGTTTCTAGAGCATTATCAACAATATCCTTGTTTATGGGACAATTCTATTCCCAAATATAGCGGCTTCAGACAGTGGCGTAGCTAGAGCTTGTGCCGCCTGGGGCGGTCCATGAATTTGCCGCCCCTATATAATTTTTGATTTTTCCAAAATCGACACAAAAAAGTGGGGGGGGAAACAAAATGCGCCGCAGGCGATTTTTTTCTAAATCTTAGACGTTCAAACGTGTTTTACTGCAAAATTAGATAATGTAGAGTACTTTACAACCTACCAAAATTACAGTTTTACAGTAGAACCTTCGGTGATTTTTATTTTCTTTAATCAGATCGCCCCCACTCCCGCGAAACTATTTTTAATAAGGGGGAAAAATCCCTGTTACAATAGAGTTTAAAACTGCATGGAATTTAATGCCTAAAATAAATGAATTGTTTCATAATTTTATTGAATGGTCGGTATCTACATTTTATTATTTGGAATTTCTGTCGTTACAAGGGGGCGAATTTTCAGTGAAACAAGGTCAAGTAGCCCGTTTTATCCCCTAACTTCGATACGGATTCCTTTTTTTTAAATTAATTAATTGGAATTTAATAGCGCAAGTGACGGTACTAATTATTATATCTACTGTTCCTACATTACCTCGAGATTTTCATTTTAACCCATTTGGGTAGAGCAAAAGTGCCGCCCAAAAAAAGTGCCGCCCAGGGCGGACCATATCCCTCCCCCCCCCTTGCTTCGCTACTGGCTTCAGAATAATTAGTTGTTCTACAACATACGTTGTTGCAGTTATAAGTGCGGTGATTTTTACTTTTATGTTGCGACACTGAAATATATCATATTACGTGTGAACAACTAGTGCCGTGACACCGAAAGTCAAGCGAGATCGTGCCATTAAATGTCACGACGTTATTGTCATCATGTGAACGAGGCTTAAGATTACTAAAGTGTTGTAGAATTCGACAAAGCAATAACTGCTTAAATAGTAATGTTACTAATTTTTTTTTTTAAATAAAGTAAACTTTCAGATGTTTTTTTGAATATTTTGTGTGCTCTAATGAAGTGAATTGAAATAGGTACACATAATGTTTTTTCAACGACGTTTTTATTCGGTTTGTTCGCATGTGTTATAACTGGAAGAGAAATTGCTTTCTAATATAAATGTTCTAAAATATGTTAAGGAATATAAATGTACCTTAAAAATACAAAAAAAATTGGCTGATATTAAGTTGATTCTACCAATCGTAAATTATTTGTTGCGAAAGACGAGTAATAATTACATTGCATATAAAACTTATTATTATTTCATTTTCTTGCTAAATTATATTGTACACATACAACACCGATTTTCCGGCACCTTCTTTAGTCCGGACTAAATTCTGAGAGGAAATTTGAAATTTCCACGGCCACCCAACTAGTTTCCTGGGCTGCCAAAGGATGCGTTGTGTGTAAGACGCGCTTTTTATTTACATTATTTACTGTACTTGGTGGTGATACCCCAATTTTGTGAGATTCTTTACTTATTTTGCTTAAATCTGACCGTTGTCGTTGATCTACCAAGGTGGTTAATCCGGTAAGGCGTTGGAACCAAGAAAGTCGGAAAATAGGTGTTGTACCTGTATTACAATACAGTGTTAACTAAATCATGACAAAATATTACATTGTTTGTTATATGTATGTGCGAATTCGTTTTATACAAAAGTGTCCGATAAAATTATTGATTTGTTTATCCCAATGCTATAAATTTTGTAGCGTTCAGTTATCTCTACGTGACTAGTGAAACCTTTCAGATATCTCTACAGGTGTCATGGGTGAGACATAGGGACGTGCATCTCCTCACGGTTGGTCGATACACATATACGAGTGACCAAAGATTTCGCGCGATTCATCAACCACATTCGGAGGATTGGACCTTGCAAATTAAATATCCACAACACAGAGATTCTGGAATCTACGAATGTCAGGTGTCTTCCACCCCGCATTTAAGTCATTACATCCATCTCACTGTTATAGGTAAGTGATTTTCATAATTAGCTAATCTGATTAAAACAAATTGATTTTATTTATTTATTGCATACAGGGTTTATATTTTAACATAAAAAACATGGAGATCTCCAAAAGACAAAAAGAGGATTATATTATTGTGTTTTTATGTGTTTCATCAGAATCTAAACTGTAAATATGCAAATGTTGCACAGTTTCTGTAATACCCTAAAAAAACTACAAACTAGTTTTCTTTATAACTTTGTTATTACCAACAGTAAAAATTTTAAATTTAATGTTTATAGTCAAAGAATAGTCTAGCACTGTTAAAGTTGAACAAACCAGCTTAATTCATAAAATGCGCCAGTAAACTTTTTTATTTTTTATGGTTTCAATAATTTTTATTTCCACTATTAATTCTTCCCATAAATTTAAGTCAGTAATTTAGCCAAACTTTTTCTGTAATTTCACCAATAACTTAAATATTTTATCGATAATAGAACTCTTTTTTATTTACCCTAAAAATCATTGTGTTCACCATAAACTTTGTCAAATGAAAGCCGACCCGGAGCCAGAAATTTTGGGACCCGTTACTCTGATCGTTTGTGGGCCCTCTCGTAAAGTCGTCAGCAACGCAAACGTGACACTTGTAGATTGATATCTCGTTATGGACATGTAGGCCACCTTAAATCAGGAACCCGGTACAGCTGTACCCGTAGCCCTCCCTTGTCGCCGGGCCTGACTGAAAGTACAAAAAGTCAATATGCCGCTTAAAACAAATAAAAAAATTTACTGTTGTATACTGAGCAGCCTGGGTCAATTTGATTAACTCCAATTTTTAAACTATAACCGTTAGATTTCTATACATGATTTAAAAGAGTGGTAAAGAATACTAGATATTAAATATTTTCATTCTTTTCAGGTAAATTTAGGAACTGTGCCCTGATTGTAAATTTAAGTTTAGATTTTTACTAAGCACGTAACACACACCTCTTTGTTATTTATCCATCCTTTCCTATATATCCATGTTCTTGATGTACCCGTTGTGTAAGAAACAGGAGAGAGACATAATTATCAAACAGCTTTAAAGTTGCAAACCATAATAACTTTTTAAGTACAAAACAAACATTTTAAATTAAACAGAAAATTATAACTCTATGGTTATGATAGGACTAAATGTAATTACCATTTGTACTCCTACAACTTCCTGTGTCGCAAAAACGAGTGGGCGAAAATGGAGGTAGCCTAGGGTGCAAAAGTAGAGAAACGTGTAAATAGGATTTTAAAAATAAACATCAAATAACGAACTGGCAACAAATACGAAAAACATTTCATTGCGCACAACAATGATACATGTTCTTATACCTCTTTTTTAGAGCGTATAACTTATTTGAAAACTTTACAGATACTCCAATTATAGTACAGCGGTTCCCAAACTTGATTTTAATCGCAAAACCTTTACACGATTTTTGAAAATTGCGGCCTCCTCCCTTCTCCAACTAAGAAATTAAATGGAACGAAAGTTATTTATTGGTTCATGTTTTGTATTTGTACTAATAAAAGTTGATGCCTTGTTTTAAGGGTGTGATTTAAATGCTGTAAAATAAAACAAAGCAACACCAACAAACACGCGCAACTCTTTGATTTTTCCCCGGAATTACTTTGAAAAACGCTGCTCTAGCGCATGACAAAGGTCTTTTAGCAATACCAGAGTTATAAATTATTTAGTGGCAGGTGATTGTATTTTCCTCGTGCTTTATTTTAAACTTTTACGCTCGATTGCACGAAACAACAATGGTGTTACAATACAAGTTAATCCCTTAAACAAGGCAGTATCGGCGCCAATTTTACTGCGATTTTGCCCAGTTCAGGGCCGTGGAAAGGAAGGGGCAGCGTAGCCACATGCCCAAGGCGCCGTGATGATAGGGCGCCAAAATTTAAATTTATCGGCAACACTAAGTCATGTATTAAAATTGCGCAAAGGATGTATTCGTACTACGCACTGCGATAGAATATTACCATCACTCTATTTGCACGTTTCCTATGTACACAGTGAGCGGTGTCTGAAGTCGATGAGTAGGATAAAAATATATCTCCCTCTCTTTCTAAGAGGGACTAGGCAGTTGGTAGCAATCGTAGAAAATTATACAAAACTACAGCAAAACGCGCTTTGTGATTTTACCGCCTATCAGTAACGATTTATAAGAATGTAGTGATATAATTAACTACAAAATTTGTTTTAAAATTTAATTATTATTCCAGTCCAGTGTTTCTCAAAGTGTAGTCCGCGGACCCCTGGGGCTCTCTGAATCCTTCTAAAGGGATTCCCCGAGCCTTTTTATGATGTTCACATTTCATACAAATTTATTTGCTACACTAAAATTCTATCTACAAAAATATTTATTGGGAACCTCTTCAAGCTTTAATTTTTAAAGAAGTACTTAGAGTAAAACGTTTGAGTCACACTGGACTAATGAAAGGCATATCCAAGGGGCACCATATTTAAGTTTGCCCCTGGTGCCAAATGCTCTAGCCACGGCCTTGACCTTGTTCTAGGGTTAACGTGGTTTAATACCAGGTTAAGCTTTTATGCAATCGAGGCTTAGTGTAGTGTAGTGAACACATAATAATTTTTTAAATTACTGCACTTATTTTATTTTTTTAAATTAATTCAGTATGCATATCTAACAACTTAAATTTTTATTTCGAAGAAACTCAATAAACCGTATAGTTTTGTAAATGGTTCTAAATTCTCTACAAGGTATTGCATGCGTTATGTTGCATATTTAAAGGATAAGCCCAGAGATATTCAATTTTCTTCAATAAATTACCCGGTACTGGTTAGGTTATTCGTTGATTTTGATAAAGAATTTTATTTTAAAAGTTCCCATAATGATTATATTTTGAAATAAATGACTTTCAAAACTAATTTGATATTGCCTATCATATCTTTATAAAGTAATTTTAAAATAAAGTTTTGTATTCATATTATTCAGCTGCCTCAGTATTAAATATCAAGTTTAACTTTTCGAGCCTATGAATTTATAATTTAGACATTATATCACTTAGGGATGTTACTAAAATAGCGTTAAAATGTTCGCTTTTAATTAAAAAAATCCTAATTTTAAGAAAGGTGTGTAAATTTTACTCAATTTCTCCATGACGCTTGGTTAAGACAATATGGAAATTAGAAAGCTCAATCAAATATAAAATAAAGAGTTCCCAATGTTACAAAACAAAAGCAGCTTTATTATTTCTTCTTCAGATGTCATAAATTATTCTGTAGACTAGACATTTTAAGAGTCTTAAAATGCGATCATGCAATAGCTTGTATATACACATTCACTTTCTCTGTGCCCCATTTGCCGTTCGTCCTCAAAACCAGGGGTTTGGAGCAGTCCAATTTTTTAGTTGCTCCGCTCCAGCTCCGCTCCGGCATCAAGATGCCTGCTCCAGCTCCGCTCCCGCTCCGCTCCGCGCTCCAAATATTAATAAAATAAGTTTTTTTATTTAAAAATTTGTTTTTTAAAACAAAGCTAAAATTGTATGAGATATGTGGAAATGGACCAAAAATTACAATATTTGACCCTAAGAAACAAGTGAAGTTAAATAAATGAACAAATTATTGATCTTCAAAAGTTAAAATAAGAAAAAAAAGTTCTTTAAAATTTTTCAAAATTCAAATACAAAATAATGAAAATTAATATTCAGAAAAGTTACATTATAATAATTTTACTTCAAAAAAATCAAATTTAGTTTATTTATAATTTTATTAAATACTATAGGTACCCATGAGAATAATTCATTTAAAAAAAAATGTAGTTTATATTAGTAAAGTGGAGCAGTGGAGCAATCAAAATTATTTGCTCCGGGCTCCGCTCCTGCTCCGGGCAAAAACCCATTGCTCCACTGCTCCGCGCTCCAGCTCCGCGCTCCGCTCCAAACCCCTGCAGTCAAAACTCCATTTGATTGTTTTGAACCCTACATTTTGTAATGCGATCATTAATATAAAGGGTAGCTTCTTCCGTAAACATGAATCCGCTTTAAGTAACCTTCATTATCATCAATTTAACGTAACATAATGTTTGCAAAAACATAACTCGAATACCACAGCACAATATTAGTGATGTCATGCGTGTTCATTAATGTTACGCAGGTAATGTTGCGATAAAATTTGGGGTGTTGTTGAATATTCTAGACTAGAACAAACGCTTTGTCTTGAGAATATAATAACATAGTAAACGTTGAAATTCTGAAGTTTTTTTGACTACCACATGTTATAAACCATCGCTATACAAGCAAAAGAAATAGTTCGCAAAGTTAAATTTTCATTAATTAATCATTTAATATACATTGTTATTAATTGTCTAGCTTAAGTAATAAATTATTAACAAATTAGCTTTTGGAAGCGCTCTACTTGGGCTTGTCAAATATTGGCTTCCATAAATATTTTTTTTGTAGTTTTGGGGCTATGCGGGATAAGTTCATCTGATTTTGCAAGTGCTCTTTAAAAAATTTCTATTAAATTTTGGTGTAAAATAATTAGGAAAGCTCAAAATTATCATTAGATTTTCCATGTTCGTTCCGCCAATCCAGCACCCGATATACATAATCCCGAATGAATTTAGAAAAACAATACAAACTTGTTTAAAAGCTTTTATCAGCCAAAGTTTTTCACGGCAGCAAATGCTAAAAAAATCGGTTCGCTTGCGATTCGCCGTTCGTAACATTTGCTCAGTTAGGTTTATTTTCCGGTTCGTCACACTTTAAGCGGTTTATAGGTTCAGAAAGGTGCTGTTCGTTTTTTTCTTTAATTTAAATTAGACACAATATGCGTGCTAATAATAAGAAATAAATAAGAAAACCATTTATTGTACGTAGGTCGCACCAAATATTTCTGTAAACATAGTTAAAGGACCTATGACATCAAAAAGGCTGAAAGCAAGTCAACATTTCAAGTTAATTTTTCCCGATTTTTTTAAGTTTATGTCTCAATGTTAACATATTAATAGTGACGCTTGGGTATGTTCTGCGAGTGACATATCTAAAAAAAAAAAAAACGCATTAAGAGACCGTGCCACATTTGATAGTGAAGCCTCTACTAGTTTATTTGTACAGCTAGTCAACGAATTTAAGTTCCAACGAGTGACGATTTCCGTGAAGGACGACCGATTTCTGCTGAAGAATATATTGCCTCGGTTTGACAAATTATTGAGGAAGATAATAACGTAACTTATAAAATAATTAGGGTGACTGATCCTGAACAGATCAAGCGCCGTCACCTTGACCTCAAAAAGTTTGCTGCTATTGAATTTCCCACAATCTGTCAGATCCTCAAAAATAGCATCGCGGTGATTGGTGCAGGAAAATTTCTAGAAAATACGAAAATGGCACGCCCAGGCACTCTACGACACTGGTGACAAAACTTGGATTTTTATCTATTTGAGTACGAATCGAAACATTTATTAGATCCAAATATGGTCAAAATTAAACAGTTTTATCGTGTTGGAAAAAGGATGTTAGCGTGTTTATCTGTAAAAGTTGGCCAGTCTCAACGGTTGAATTTAAAGATCAAAGCCTAATGGCACACTTCAGTTTGTTTGCCCAAGTGTTTTAAAAAGCTCATGCAAAGCATGTATGAAGCGACATTGTTTTGCACCACGACAATGCTTGTTTCATATGGGGCGACAATAAAGTAGTTTTGGAACAATCAAATGCGAAAATATTGGAGTACCTATACGTTTTCACCCAGACCAATCACCGTGTAACATCTTTTTATATACTTAAAACTTAAAAATTAAATGAGTGGTTAGAGTTTTTCGATTGTGGATGATACGCTTTTCGCATTTAAAACCCTGTTTTCAAAGTGACTCAGAAATCACAGAGTTCTTGTTATAGAGATTGGTTTTATCGAAAGAGACACTTTATTAAGTCAAAGGACGAATTCTGTGAAAAACAAATAAGTAGTCTTTCCTCATTATTGACTTATTATTCTTCTAGTTTGCAAAAATTTCGGTGCGACTTAAATATTTTACAATATATTGAACATCACTAATTAAACAATTAATTTCAACTGCAATAATTTTGAGAACCCAATTAAGAAGGAACTCCTCAAAGCCTCTTGGTTTGTTTTCATAATTCAAAAAGCATTTGTAAGTATTTTATAGTACCATTTCAAGTAGGTAATTTTTTTAGGCCGTCAACATTTTTGTAAAACTCATTTGTTAGCCTAGGACCCCAAATTTTGATTATCTGTTGTTCCTTCCCTCATTTCAGCTTTTTAAGTTTCAAGTATTTTACATTGTAGTATAGAATTTAAAAGAGAAAATAATAACTCAAGAATACATTATTTTACCACTTAAGTCTACCAAGCTTCCTTATTCCAAATACAATAATAAAATGATACAAATCGAAAAATATTTTATTTGCTGTTTAAATATAGTAAGCTATTGATTGTTCCAAAAAAAAATGCTCCGAAATTGGCTACTTTTGTCCCTTTTGACCGATGACGCAGTGTAACTATGAAAAAACATTCACTTTAAAAAAATATAGGAGTAGTTTTTTAATAGCCTTCACATTGTTGAGGTATGATTTTCAAGTTGATAAACAATATTTCATGGTATCACCATGATAAACCCTACAACAAATAATACATTTAAATCGCTGAAAAAGTATTTCTAATATTAGCTTTTACTTAGTTGAATTGAGATATCCTAAGCCAGCCTAAATCAAATTAATTCGAATCTACGATGCTCGTCACATGTATTTGAGATGTAAGCCTGCTATAATTTCTACTTAAGCCTTCATCTGAGGTAAACACACTATCCTAGATCGTTAACGGTATCTACAAAATGATCACGTTTCCTCTTAGGCGGTTCACATTTTGTACCATAAATTGTTCATTCTCTGTGGAATTAATTTCCAACTTAAAGCTGTACACAAGAGAAAGAGGATTTGACTTCCATTTACTTTGTTTTACGTGTAAAATTTGGGAGGTTTATGTTTTGTTTAAATTAACGTAGCAGTTTCGGGTGGCATAACACTTACTTAATTAAAAATAAAGAAAGTTTCGTTTAAAATAAATTTCTATTTGGACTTGGGAAATTAATATTTTGCTATTCGTTATTAATGCAGATTTCTATAAAAACTTGTCAACATTAATAATGCTCAATTTTAATTTAAAATAAATTGCAAAGTATTGGAAAATTATATACTGGGCTAGGGAAATGTTCCGTAAGGACTCAATTATAGCGAAACGGTGCATTGTTTGAAAATGGGATCTCTTCGAGGTTTTTCAGCAAAATTTTTACTACCTTCGCGAATACATCACATTCGTCTAACAAGGCTACTGTCGACTGATGACGTCATCGACATTTTTTATTTTAAATAGAATTTTCCCTTGAATTTCTACGGATTTGAAAAAAGACAATTTATCCTAATATTACGGTATAACGTGTGTGAGGTTTATTTTTATTACTTTTAAAGATATCGGAAAAAGTTTCTTGCAATTTTTGGATGAAAATCACAAACACAATTTCATTAGTTTCTTGTTGCTATGGTTTTTGAAGATCTTAAATTACTTTTCAAACATTAGTTTGCGTTGGTTTTGGTGATAAGGTATACAGGGTGTAGACTCGGATCACGCAACATAGCAATTTCAATGGTAAAATTTTAAAAGTCGTATTCTTGCTCCCCTAATTATTTTAGAAAAAAAGTGCAAATACGTTTTTTGTAGAGAAAAAAATTCTGTATCCATAAATGTAATCAATATTACTTTTTCGTTTTCCAATAACTAAAAATTAAGCAATTACAAAACGCGTTTTGACAAAAATCTGTAGTGCCTTGGCATTATGCTATGACAACTGCCCAGCCTAATGTCACTTATACTGTCACTTTGACGTGAAGTTTATTCATAATACGTAATCATTTTTATTGTATCTTGGAATGAAAACATAACTAACTGTGTAAAATAAATGTTTGATAAAATATAAAGGTTTTAAGAATGAATTTCGCGTCAAAGTGACAGTATAAGTGTCATTAGGCTGGGCAGTTGTCATAGCATAATTCCAAGGCACTACAGATTTTTGTCAAAACGCGTTTTGTAATTGCTTAATTTTCAGTTATTGGAAAACGAAAAAGTAATATTGATTACATTTATGGATACAGAATTTTTTTCTCTACAAAAAACGTATTTGCACTTTTTTTCTAAAATAATTAGGGGAGCAAGAATACGACTTTTAAAATTTTACCATTGAAATTGCTATGTTGCGTGATCCGAGTCTACACCCTGTATATAGTAATACAGGTACATAAATATTCATTTAAGAGTATGGTTCATTTACATAACACCAAATTCTATCATCATAAACAAAGTTGCACAATATTTAAATTAAACAGATAAACAAATACCAAAAGTGACACAAACTGATGTCAAAAAGGAACTAGAAACTAATTGAACTATGTTTGTTCCCTTTGTACAAAAATCATAAAAAAAACTTTAGCCAATATCCTCGAAAGAATTGAAAATAAATCCTAAAAACCTTATAACGTTATAATAAAAAAAAATCTAACCATAAAAATATACGAGGCATTCTTTTTTTTTTTAATGGTCTATGACATAACCAGTCAACGGTTAGTCATGTCAGACGAATGTGATGTAATCGAAAGGTTAGTAAAAATTAACTGCAAAAACCTAAAAGAAGAACCAAGGGCGCAACTATTATATGTATAAATGCAAGTAGTAATGTTCTATCGGTGGTTTAAACAATTAAAATAATAGTTCTGTAAAACGAAAACCGCAAAAGCTTTTAAATAAATAATTATTTTATATGCACTATAATTGTGTGGGTGGCATAGCGTGTAATAAATTACTCTATTTAACATCGCTATTTAAAACGCTTTCAGTTGTCAGAGAACAAGACAAAAATACGATTATAACTACTGCTTCTCCCAGAAATAAACAGCCCTCGTGTTTGATTAGGCAGGTACTTTATTAATATTTCAAGTCAACTTATTATTTATTAAGCCTAAATATAAACTTCGTTTTCTACTGTCTGCGAAAGAAAATATGACAGGCCTAACTTGAAAAATTAATGAGTGAAGTTACAGTTCTAAATTTACCTAATTGAGGAAGATTTTTAATTATCAATTTAACAAAAAGTTATTTTATATTGCAGTAAAGCATTTTTCGTAAATGCACTTGCTAATAGAGAAAAAATGTATAATTCGGCATTAACAAAAAACTACTTTGACCAACCTTTAACCTATTTCTCTATTAATGATCCTATGATTGGTTGATAGGTTAAAGAGAAGTCAATTTTTTTTTACATTAAATTATACATTTTGCCGCTATCACCATTTACTAGTAAGTGTATGCCTTACGGAGTTTACGCCCTACCATTGAAAAAATAAATATGTAACATATGTTGTCTGTTTTATTTTATTAAAAATTATTTTAATTGTGAAAAGTCCAAAACTAACAATTGACACAAAATTCAAAACTCTTTTTCTGGAAATTAAAATCGTTTAATTTTTAATGTTATATTACAAACCTACAAAGTAACGAATATGTGTTTAACAGTCGTCAATATAAAATCGCTAGGATATTTAACAAAAAATTAAACTATTAAAACCGTAAGTTTAAGAGTTTTCTAAGTTAAATTTTCAGGCAACGTTTCAAAACACCTAAAATTTTGTTTCAGCAGTGCATTTTGTAATAATTCACGAACTGATCCATAAACTCGTTTATGCACATGCGTCAACTATGGACTAATAAATGTATTAGCCAGGGCCGGAACGCTTCAACAACATACCTAACTGTAAACGACATGTCGTCGGTCCAATGCCAAAACCGCGAATGTGCAAAATTGCCGTTTTTCGCCTATGTACACTAGCAACACCGTTGGTGTTGATTATTTTCACTGCCAAAAGCTCGAATGTGCTGGTAAAGTTATAACCCCACCACGACTTGATGATTGTTTCATGAATGTGCGGATTTCAGTTTTGTTTCCATGCCAAAACAACGAACGTACCATATTCGTGTTTTTGGCATTGCAACCTAATAAGATTTACAACTCCAAAATAGTGAATGTGCAACATTCGTTGTTTTAACTCGTCGAAATATCTGTATTATTTTTTTAACAATAACAGTTTTCCAATATACTCATTGTTATAACTCCGTACAAAAAACATCTGGACAAAAAGGATGCTGCTAGAAAGGCTCCTGACGAGGACCAGGCTATGGCAAAAGAAAATTCTAAAGTGTTATGTTTTAATTTTGATCTGCAGTCAGTACCTACTTACTACACCAAAGGGACCCGCGGGACAAATTTTTTACCTACGAAAGCTTGCAGTGTACAACCTCACAATTTATAATTTAGGAAATCAGGATGTGAGGTGCTATCTTTGGGATGAGACACAGGGCAAAAGAGGGGCAAATGAGATTGCTTCTTGTGTATACGATTTTATTATGTCCCACACTGAAATTGTTGTTTTTCGTATGATGTCTGACGGATGTGGTGGCCAACAAAAAAATTCTATATTCGCAGCTATGAGTGCCAAACTTCTTACGAATCATCCATCGTTAAAAACAATTGATCATCGGTTTTTTGAGACTGGACATACTGAAATGGAGTGCGACTCTATTCACTCCAAAATAGAAAAAAAAGCCAAGTATGTACCAATTTATACACCTGAGGGTTGGACACAAGTTGTTCGGGATGCACGTATAACACCGCGGCCTTTTATTGTTAAAAACATGATGTTTGATGATTTTTTCGACTTTAAAGCTTATTCAAAAGCTTTTTTTAATTTTAATAACCCTTCCTGGAGAAGAATTTGCTGTCTACGCTACGTCAGAGAGCATTCAACGAAAGTGTTTTTCAAGACAGATTATGCAGAGGAGTTTAATGACATAGACTGTTACAAAATCATAAAAGGCCGAGGACGTCCCAAACAAACTTGTTTAAATATAGCCTATGAAAATTCACCACCTATTAGCGAGGCAAAGTGGAAGGATTTAGAGAAAATGTGCAAAGATTTAACAATTCTAAAAGCGTATCAAAATTTTTACCTATCTTAAAAAAAGAATTATAATGTAAGAGACAGTTTACCAGAACCGGATATTGAGGAAGACACTGATACCGACAATGAATAAGCATTTAGACGTTACCGTTTTAGTTATAGTTTTTTTTTTATGATATTACTGTTTTAATTAATAAGAATAATATATTTTTGTTTATTAGAAGGTTGTTTTAAAAGACAATTTTGTAGAAGGTAATGAAGATGTGATTATTAAAACTATTTTTGTTTATAATTATTATATTTATTATTTTCGCGAAAAGACTTTTTCCCAAAAATTTGCAATGAAAAAACCACGAATGTGCGTTTTTTAAATTTTTAAACAAAATTTTTAAACTTTATTAGTGGCACAATTTAGGGATTTAGTAATAATTAAATTTTATATAGAAACTAGTTTTATAAAGTAAAAACTTAATTTTTGGTACAACTGCAAATACTTAAAACTCATTTTTCTAAAAACTGTAAATTTGCACATTCGTGGTTTTGGCAATGGACCGACGATGTGTGTCTTTTGGGGTCATAGAAATTAAATCATCGCAAGAGTATCTAAACATCTGAAGAAAGCAGTATGACTAACATGGTATTGAGAGGACGATGTATAGTTACCAGAGGCCACGTCAGTTGTAAAGAGCGGATGCTGCGTGCGTGTAACAATCTCAGCGCTAGTTCTTGCATTCGTTCATGTACGGTTTACAAACTAATTTATAATTTGATCCAATAACTGCTGGAACAGTCGACTAACCGTACGATGATTGTCTGTGCTATAACGCCTTATCAATACTGCGCAACACTGATCGTTTATCGCATCGTACGTAGTACCTCTGGAATAAACCTTAATAGAAGAGCGTTATTTGTTTTACTAAAAATTGAAGTTTAATTAAAAAACTTTGGACTTTCTATCTTACTTGCTAAATATTCTTAGTCTGATAGCTTTCCTTTATTCGCCATTTTATTCTATAGCTTTTAGGTAATTGTTTCGATAAATACAACTAATATCATTAACATTTACATAAAATCTCGTTTAGTTGTATTTGAAATGATCAATGAGCAGCAACCCGTGGGTAGATATGTATTTGTTAAATTAAATAATCGCAAGATTTGTCTTTGAAAATGCTAATGAAGTTATTTTTTTAATTGCGTTCTGTGAATATTGTAAAAACATCGAGAATTTCGAGTACTCTTCATTTATACACCAATTAAAATGTATGAACTGAAATCCGACACAAACGTTTTTATTTTCATTTACTTTTTAGAACAAGTTGTTGGTACTTCATTAGTACAAGTTGAAATTATTATAAATGTTACGGTGAAATAAATACACTGATTATATGCAGTTACATTATAAAATTATTTTTAAAATTATAACTGCGTTGTTAAAAAGTAATAGCACACTTTAAAATATTCAGGCATAAACTTGAATTTTAATTAATGCAAACAATTTGATTATGTCTAAATTAATTAGTATTGACTAAACCTGATAATGCTCTAACAGTATTCTTTTAAGAAATTGATTATATTAAGTAATCATTTTATGGAAAAACCAATTATTTCAGTATATAATCAGTTGATTAAAATTTAAAACTACTATAATTGTTTTTGTTTGTTTTATGCGAAACAAGAATTTGTTATTTAAAAAATATTTTTTTTAAATTTTAAATTTAAAATGAATAAGAAAAGTTTGCAAACGTTTTGGATTAGAATTTGACTTAAGCCGCAGATATAATGTATAATTCTAACAAATTGATATAAGTACACGACCTTGATTTGTAATTGAATCAAAACAGTACAACAGTACAAGAATAATCATTAAATCTTGAATATGGTAGATTAAATCAGACTTACTCAATGACGATAAAAAACGAAATAAAATTTTTTTAATTTAAAATATCTTAGTTTTTTTATTTTTTAATGAAAAGGGATGATAAGAAAAAAATTGTAATGTTATATTCTTAAAATTGTTTTTAAGAATTGTTATAAAGCCACATTTAGTTATTTAGACAAAGCTGATGTTTTATGTAATTCATAGTTGACTTTAAAACATCATAAATTTACTCCTTTTTACTTTCGCCATACGTAGTATGAAGAAAGTATTGTGATCGCAATAATTTTCGAATTCCAGATTTCGACGGATATAGACGTTTTGAGGTCCCCTGAACCCGTTTTGACTATTTTCGCGATGACGTCCGTGTGTAGGCGTGTATGCGTATGTGTGTGCGTGTAAAAATGTAATTTTTTTATAGTAGTTTCCGATAGAGCCTTTAAAAGTATTCTAGAAAGTGCGTGCCTATATTTAATTTTTCAAATAAAAACTAATATACAAAGAACCCTAAATTACATAAAAACAGTGATAGATTAAAAAAATCTGTTAATGTAGGATTGTAGTCTATGTTCACGTCTACAAAAAACCCAAATAACTTTTTTTGATAAAATTTAAAATTACGAAATAATTTAATAAATTCAAAATTTTGAAAATTTTTCTCGAAAACGGCTCCAACAATTTTTTTCAAATTTTAGTATGTTAAAGAGTTTATTTTTCTTAGTAAAATGCCGTTTGTCTCAACTCTCTTGATTTCTGTGAAAAAAGTTATGATTTTTTAAATGTTAAAAATTTGTTTTAAGAACGCTGTGGTTGTTCATATTCATAAACATTCGCATGAAACTTCATTTTGACAGACGTCATTTACGTCATGTTGACAGACGTCATTGACAAAAATGAGGTTAGGTAGAGCGCCTAGAGCAGCACTTTAAACATTTTATACCCACTAATACACAAACATACATACGGACATAAATACAATATTTATGGCGAAAGTTATTTGGTGGCCACACCAGTTTATTTCATTATAGAGGCAATTCGGAATGTAAGTATCGTGTCCCTCTTTGATTTTATTAGATTTGCTATACCTAAACCACTTTTTTACATAGTTTTCATTTCACCATTATTGAAACACTTACCATAACGGGGCACCAGCTTTTTGTGTTTATTATATTTCAACTCGCAGGAGCACGGGGACAGTTTTTTCAGACAGGCAAGGAAGGGAAGCGTTAATTTGTCTTATTCACAAAAAGTTGTTATTAAAAATAGGACCAATGAGGTAACAGAGAGAGAGAGTACCAGTGCGGTTTCTGGAAGACTAGGTCTGTAATGGATCAGATCTTTGTAGTGAAGCAGATCCTAGACCAAAGATTACTGCTCTAAATGCTTTTCATAGATTTTAAACAGACCTATGACACCATAAAAAGGAGTGAGGCTAGTAAAGATGACACTGAACGAAACAAACTACAAGATTCTGGTTAAACGGCATACATCTGACGAATTTTAAGTAAAACAAAAGGCTTAAGACAAGAACAAATGAATCAAAAAGAAGAAAACATCACAGGTCTGGGAAAGGAAGGTATTACGGAAGATAATTGGGGAAAAAAGGAAAGGAGGACAATGAGGAACAAGAACAAATGACTAAGTGGAGAAATTATATGGTCAACAAAATGTAATTAGTGTGATAAAGACGCAACAAATAAGATGGCTAAGTCAAATAACGAGATTTCCGGAGAAGAGATTAACAAAATAAGTACTGGAGGGAGGAGTAACAGGAAGAAGGACAAGGGGTAAAATCCGGACAAATTGGATAGATGCAGTTGAATAGGACTTTAAGTTACTAAAAATTAAATAGTGGAAAAAACAGACAATGAATAAAAAAGAATGGCGAAAAACATGTAACAAAGCCATGGGCCCGCTTGGCCTGAAGAGCTGATTAATTATTATTATTATTATAAGAGGTTTCGCTTGTTGAATTTTTGCATCTGAAGAAGTTCCCGGCTGGCCAGCATTTTTTCAACGATAATGACGTCAAAGGACCAGTGCAGGAGTAGCTATCTTCACAGGCGGCCCTGGGCTACGATGAGGGTGTACACGTACAGAGCTGGCTGCTTGTTATGATAAATAGCTCCTAAACAGTACTTATGTTTTGAATATGCCTCGTTTATAGGTTTAATCTAATTGTAACTCCTATTCAAAAATATATTGGAAATAATAAAACTGTTCCTAGAAATTTTAAAATACATTTATTAAGAAAATTAAAGTGTTTAAACCGCCTCGTATTTTAAAACACACAATTAAACCGTTTTTGACTTTATTTTCATGACCGTTGATTTATTTTTTGAATTTTTTCGATATTTTATTCGTTTATTTAAATTTCACTAATTCTAAAACAATTCAGCGTACAAGCTGTAACAGGTCTTTAATTATTCTTTCAACTCTAAAATTTAATTAAGTTTAAAACAATCAATAATTATACCAAAAAAAATTAATTCTCAACTCATAAACTAATATGTTCTTGTCTATTTAAATATTATAGATGTACTTTCAAACGAATCTTTGTGTGCGTTTCATAAAGGCGTTGATGAACCTACCCACATGCCGAAAAACCATTTTTGTTCTTTTCAATGATATATCGATATTCAAATACGCTAACCCGCCCTTGGGCAATGGTACCCCGGCTCTGGTTTTTATACTTCAGAGAAAATAAGATCATTCAATAAAAACAAAAAATTGGAAAACAATGTAGTCAAATATACAGAAAAAGTAACATAGAAGAGACAAGTATAAAATCGGTTTAAATAATTCGAGTATGTTGACTTACACTGAAATATTATAGTTAACTAAACTAATTAAAATTTGTTAACTTTTTATCCAAAATATTTTCTGCAGTACTGAACAATGACAAACAGTTATTTTTAAAAATATATTTGTAAATTAACGCGGCGTTACCAATCAATTTAAATCTTAATGATTTATTTATTACAATAAAAATTTCAGCAAAATACTTTGTTACTTAACTTTATCTTTTCAGGAGTAAATTAAAACAAATGGTTGAATTTTTTTAAATGGTTTTGTTTACGCGAACAGATAATTGACCAAAAACGAGGAGGTTAATATTAACTTCTTAATAGTGCTGTTTGAAGGGCTGTTACTCGCCACATAAGTTCTGTTTATAAAAAAATTAATTTCATTTCCAGGCATAAAAATTTTGCTTTAAGAATTATCAATGCATGTTAAAACAAATATTGCTCATGGAATTGATACTGGCCTTTACGACAAATTTTAGATAAAACTAACATGTATTTAGTATTAGTAAAGTAGTTAGGTTATTTTCACAGTGTTTAAATTAATCATCGTCTTTTAAACAATACATGGTCTTTGCTACGAAATGCAGTAAGTCTCTGCAGAAAGGACGGTAGAAGAAAAGTCTTTCGAAACATAAGATGCAAAGCAGAGCCCAATTTAATTAAATCTGACTAAGAAACCTCGATATACTAAGAATCGTTACTTGCTGGCTTACTTTTTGATGAAGGAATTCTCATTTAAACATCTAAAAGTAATTTTAAAGTTAGTGTGTTAGAAATGTCGTAGACTAAAGTAATTATAGTTGTATATTATATTAAATAGTAACAGATGATAGCTGCAGTGACATCTAACAGTGGTAGCAACAGCGGATACAACGTCTTAGCAAAAAGTTTCTCTTGCAGTATTTCATGTTAATTAAACAGCATTTACAGGCACAGTCACATAAATGTAAAACTTGAGAGCACAGTAATTTTTCAGTTTAATTAACAAACGTAATAGCAACATTTAAAAAGCGAATAATTATGAAAAAGGTAAAATATATTGGTGCAAACGTAAACGAGAGACGAACGCGCGCTGGACCAATTATGTAGTTTATAAAAATCTTCTCTGCAACAGCAGATACAACAGCAATAATATTTTATTATGCGAGCTACAATTTATCATCTCCCTTTACTTTCTTTGAAAAAATTTAATTAGGAAAAGAAATTACGAGAGAACTTAATTAATATGCAAATAGCTACGGGTTTGATAATAACCTGTTGTACCCTTTTCAGCTAAAACCGCTTAATTAAAAATAAAACATAAATTGTTTCTAAATGACTAAAAATTGCATTATACCGCAAACAAACACTCGGGTTTAGTATAACAGTTAATCCAAGATTTAGTCTGTCGACTTTTATTTCACTCTCAAGTCAAACACAAACGTTTATCCCTTGGCATATATGAAACTCACGAAAGCTATTACAATACACAGTTTTTTTGTACAAACGTTTGCTGTTTTACGGAGATAGCTTTTATTCTCTTGAAATTTATTAAAAATATCTTAATATTTTAATGCGTACAGCAGTGGTTGCTTCTTTTGACGATTTTTTAGTAACAATTTAAACGTAATTAGAAAAATAATAAATACACAAAACATCGCGGAAACAACCATGTTATAGCAGCTAGATGATGAAAATTTTGTTTATTTGCTTTCATGACAAGGTAATTAAAAAAACAATTTTTCAGTGAGCAATAGGAAAAATATTTGTTGTGCATGAAATTCATTAATATTCCATAATGTTATTTGCTACCAACAAGACTATGTTAACACACTACGTATGTTTCAAAAATATAATTTAAAGAAACATGAATTAATCACAATAATTTTATTTCTAGAAAACTAATGAGACTAATTAATTTTTTTTGCGTTTTTTAGGAGTGACGTCTCCTAAAAAGTAACTCTAGGTCCTAGAAAGCGAGACCCCCATTTTACACTGTATGCCTGGCTATAAACCAGAGTTGCGAACCGATCCGAAACTTGAACCGAATTCAAACCGAACCGGTATACAGGCGTAACCTAGGTTACGTTTAAAATGCGTTGCATCAAGTTGTATAGTGAATCGCTATTTCTCCGTTATCAATTCGTTGAGGAATATCCATTTTAGTTCAAATGTATGTGCCTTTTAAACGCGTTTTTCTGCACCAGCGTCGTATCGGTGGGGATAGCCAGTCGAATCATGCGTACAGGGTATATATACAGGGTGTTTTCGTGACTATGTTTTAACGTTTTCCGGTAGATAGAGATCATTTGTATTTTTTGACAATAAACCAATAGTTGGAAATGGATCGCCTAAGAGTTACAGACCGAAAAAGCGGGAAAAATGCACTTTTTTATCTTAAATTTTGTTTTTAAATGGGAGAAACGAGAAAAACTAGTATTTCTAACAACAAATCCATGGGGGAAAAACAACAAATACCACAGAAGCTGCTCGAATTTGCGGCCCTCACATTCGATACAAGTAGTGCAACGACTCAAAAGGTTTATGGTTTATGTTGATTCTTTTAAAGACGTCTTGCATTGTCTGGATCTGTTCAGATGCAGCGGCAATTCTGGCCACCAGATCTTCCTCGTACTCTATTGGATTCTCGTAAATGTGCCTCTACAAGAAAAATCTAATGGCGTCAAATCTGGTGACCGAGCAGGCCATGCGATTGGACCTCCACGTTTTCGCTTCTTCGGCCTGTAACTCCAAGGAGATGCATTTCCGACCATTGCATTGGTTTATTAGCAAAAAATATCACAATTGACCTCCTCTATCTAGCCTAAAACGTTGAAACATAGTCAAGGAAACACACGGTCGTATCTACAATTTGTTTTATCATGTGGTCATATAACATGGGATACGCTTGTATTATCTTAGACTGCGAAACTGTGATCTCGAATAGAACCGCTTACATGGAAACGTTTGTGGTGTCAAATCAAATATCATGAATCTTTTTGGAGCAATTTTTTGTTGTTTAGCAGTTTACAGTAAACGCTGGCCAACAACTAACTTTTTGTGTTTTAAAGACACATTGTCTATTCCTGTTCGATAAAGTAATTTGACAACAGTTATAAACTAGTACTGTTGCCTTTTTAATACTGTACTCCTTTTATTTTAATAGTATTAATGACTCTAATATTAAACATTTCAAAATATCAGCTTCTTGTTTTCTTTATATCTTTATAGTTTTATTAAGAAATATTATGTTTTATAAAATCATGTTGTTGGCTTGAATACGCTGTAATAAAAAAAAAACAGTATTGTTTGTACAATGATTCTGCTACTGACCCGCATTTTTTTGGCAATTTATTTATTGGTAAAAACAACGGAAATCTTCAAGCAGCGGTAACCAAAATGGCGTCGTAGTAGAACAACTGTACTTCAGATGTTTTCTTGTCAAATATGAGACCTAGGATCACAAATACCGTTCGTTTCCTAGAAACAAAAGCTTCAACTGATCGTCATTCGTTTGCACTGTAATAGAAGGTCATGTGAGAGGTTGATTAAAACTTTTATTAATAATAAGTAATGCAAATGAAGGTAATAGGTTATTTTCATTGAAAAAAAAGCTTTCACCAACCTTTAACCAGACCCGCATTAGGTTTTTTGTAAACCTAGCACTCGTAATCGACACGGAAATATCCGAGGTACACTTTAACTATTAAGGTTACCAGTGGTTAAAGATTACTAAAACAACTCCACCAAAGGGATATCGATTAATTTATAAGAAAAAATATTACAGGTAATGCTACAGCTACCGGTTAGATGTGTATGAAATAAATACTTAAATTAAAACTCTAAAAGATTTGAAATGCTCACTAAAAATTGTACTGATAATATAAAAATATTTTTTATACCTCTCTTAACAAACTGCTGATAGTTAAGAATTAAAAAATTTAAGTTTTGTTACAGTTTTGTCTAACATAATTTTTACGAATCAGTGTTTAAGCGAAAAAAACTTCTCCCTATGCTTCACATAGCACTAAATGTGTATCTCTTACAAGATAGTCACGTACAGGGCCTATCACGGGGGGGGACTAATTCCTGGGACCCGGTGATGCAAAGGGGGCCCGGATTCTAGCTAATACACAATGTTTTGTTTACAAATACTGTTAAAATTTATAAGAACAGCGGCGAATAAAATAAAATAAATTTAAAACACAAGCTGATGTATTTCCGTTTTTTTTTTTATTTTTGACCGAAATAATTTTACTTTTTTTAAATTTATGGTAATATTATGTTTATATTTCCTTTCCTAAATAGATATTATTGGTAAAAGTTTTTACCGTTATTAAAAATAAGTTTGTGAGGAGTATGGGGTGATCAGATAAAAAAAAATCAAATGAGTTTGCCATAAAACTGGAATTTTGAATGATAGAGTATGTATTCTACATTAAAACACGTTTTTTTTTTTTTTAAATTCAGAAAAAATCACCTGCGGCGCATTTTGTCTCCTCCCCCCACTTTTTTGTGCAAATTTCTTATGATTAAAAAAAAGGTAGTCAGGTCCCGGTTTGACTTTACGAAAATATGTTAGGCCTAACTATAGGCCTTTAGTTTATACCCATCTATATTTGTGTTGTCTGTATATACCCGGTGAAATCTGTTTTTAAGAAATATCAATATTAGTTTAATACGTTCTGGTAGGCTAGATAATCAACAAAAATTAGAATAGGCATTTATTAATCGTCAGTAACTCGGTTACACTTGTTGGTACAAAAATATTTTTGGGAAAAAAGTTTTACAGTTTTTTACGCACTGTAAAATATAAGAATTAATTTTTTTCAATATTTGTCAATTTGTATAATTTGAACTTCTTAGTAGCTCTTATAGTTTACAAGATCCCAATAGTGGCCCTTCTATGTGGATCACCCTGTATATCAAAAAGCATATCTTAAATGTATAGCTTTCTTAGAGGAAAAAGAGGGCCCGTTGTCTATTGCTTCCCTGGGGCGCCGATTTTCTGTGAACGGCCCTGGTACGTAACACACGGTACCTTAAACGCCCAGAATATTTGTAGATATTGAACTAAACAAGTATGTACAATAATTATTCTACTAAATTTTTTATTTTAAATTAAGCCCATAATTGTCTTAGGACAATCTCACACCTTGTACACATTAAAACTTATTCAGTGTTAATGCACAATTATTGTTAAATAACAAATAAATAAAACAGAAAAGTGATTTATAAACTCGATTTTCAATTAATTTTTTTTAAATAACTTTATTGCCACCGATGAAGAAATGAGAGTCTTAAATCTGATCTGACATTTTGACAGAACATCCTTGGAAAGAAGACAAGTGGTTTTTTATTAATTTTTTTGTATTATTTAATAATCATTTATATTTCTGCACCATGCAATCAATGTTTAAATAAATGTATAGCCTCATCTAAAATTCCTTCAAACAAAAAATTTAATTATTAAAAGATATGGAAATAAAAAACCTTTGAACATTTTTACTCTACATGTGTTTCAGGTTTATTTTACCATTCGCTTTGATCTAACACAGCTCCAGCAAACGTGTCTTGCCCATAAAGCTGTCAGTTTCACCTGGCATTGAAAATTCTTTGTAGAATGTTCTTTTTTTAATTGTTTTAATTAGATATAATACGATACTTCAACTTTTTCATTAAAAGAATGACATGACCGTTATCAATCGTAAATGTGCCAAAATTTAATGTACGCTAAATCACATAAATTGTTAAAACGCGGGTAAGGTATATTAGTATGTTAAAAGCTTTAATATGTTTTCATTATGTTTGAAAAATGACGAACAAAGCTAAATGGAAAAATCGATACGTTCTGCATAAGTTTACCTTTCCACGTTGATTAGTGCTATTTAATAACAGCATTTCACCAAGAATATTTTAGCCATTTTATTTTAAACCTTACATAACACAAATTTCATAGCTCAGCAAGTGTCAGAATTATTAGACTACAAAATGTGTTTAAATTTAAACACAATGAAAAATGTAGGCAAATACAATTGTGACAACTTAATTCTGGTTCAACATCAATTTAGTCGAACAGCAAATTTTATCAGCCATCGAATGAACGTGCAAAATTATTTTATCAACGAACTAATCGTACCCGTCAAGTGTAGCTAGTTTGGAAATTTGTAGGAAAAGAATCGATACAATGTCTGTTGCATTTCAATTTGTCCAACTTGTTCATTTATTAAATTTATGGCAAAAATGTTTATGTTCTCGGGGGAATATAAGCTCTAAAATCTTATTTCAAGTAATCAAATTATGATTACATGAATGAACGACCACAAACTGGGTCGCTAAAATAAATTAATAAATGATGAAGTAAGGCGCGCTCCACCTGCTCCCATCCAATGAGCACATAGATTCAGACGGTTCCTTAATATACATGTTACGATTTTTATCAATATCAACTAATATTTTTTATCACATGCGCCGCTTTTAATGCTGCAAACATTTTATAAAAATCATTTAGCGAATTAGTAATTAAACGTGTACCTGTTAAACTTGAGATTTGCTAATACGCTAGTTGAATACCAAGCTGTCAAAACAACAAATACGGGATTAATGTGACAGAAACTTAATTTATACACGTTAATATTGTAGAGACCCGTGAGGGTTGCAATTTGAATTATGTTTGTATCTGTTACGTTACTTATACACTTACAAAAAAAAATGAATGACGTTTAGAAAACTAACCGTTTTGGCAACTTAAAAAAAAACCCTAAAATTTATAGATAAATGACAAAATTATAAAACACACATATCTTTTTCTGCGTCCGGCCAGAAAATCAGTTGTTACCAATTAATTTTTAGGCTGGAAAATACGTCTTTACTGGCCTAAGCCGGAAAGTAACTGGATGCAATGATAATTACCGGCCTAGGCCGGAAAGTAGCTGGTTGTCATGGTGATGAGTTGTTTTGTTGATTTGCGCTGTCAAACAAGCATCATTATACCACCAAGAGAGTTTGCACCTGTGGTTTGTTAAGTTATTGTTTAATTATGGTTGGTGATGATAGTGATTTTGGTGTCAGTGGCGGACGCCGAAAAATTTTTGTACGTAGCATACCCGTAAAGTGTCTTTACTGGACTCGTATCCTTGTATCCTTTCAGAACTCGCCAAGGCTCGTCCCAAAACTGTCTACTCGTCCAGTAAAGTACCACTTTCCAGTCTTGTAGCGTAAATAACTATTTCACACATGACAGATAAAAAATAATAATAGATATTCGTAAGACTATTTCCCACATGTCTTATAAACTAATCACTTTAGTCAAATTATAGTCACGCCTTCATGTTATGACTAATCACGTTCATTTTTAAGCGGCAATTACGTCAAATCGTCCCTAGGGATGTTTTCACCGGAAAAATAGCGCAAAACATCCCGTTTCCATAGCAACCTGGTTGCTTGTTTGGCTTGTTTACAGATACTCTTTCTCTTGCGAAAAAGACATTAAATTTGCATTCCCATAAAAACTCCTTATGGTTAGTTAGGTTGCAAATACATTTTAGCTTGAGTCGATTCTCACAATTAAATTATATATTCACATTTCTTTACAAAACTGCTGATTCTGACTATATTATTGTTTATCGTTGGTTCACACCTTGTTTTATTTTGTTTTCACAGCCTACTTTTCGTTTCAATAATGTTTATTCTTATAAACGTTTTTAAAAATTTGGTATACGTATTTCTCAAGTTTTTGTCATAGCCTTTTAACAGTGAACGTAATAGTTATTAACGTAACAAGACCGGAAAGTGGTACTTTACTGGACGAGTAGACAGTTTTAGCACGAGCCGAGGCGAGTCCTGGAAGCATACGCGTCCAGTAAGGACACTTTCCGGGTTTGTTAAGTACAATATTTTTCTGCGTCCGCCAATGACACCAAAATCACTATCGTCACCATTCATAACTAAATAATAACAACAAAAACGAAAATTTGCTTGGTGGGTATAACGACGCCTGTTTAACAGCGTAAGTCAACAAAATAACTCATCACCTCGGCAACCACGTACTTTCCAGCTTTTCCGTTTCTGGACGGACGCGGTAAAAAAAACTAAAAATAATTTTCATATTGTTTTTTCGTTTATAACTGTAACTATTAAAATAACAAAAAAAGGGTTGTTTCTTTATAACTAAAAAGCAAAAATTATACAATATTTATGAAAACGGCACTGGGTTTGTCTCAAAATGTTTTTGGTAATTTGACCGTTTCTCTATTTGAATATTAAGCAAGATGTAATACCATCGAATTTGATCCACGCTGTACATTTTCTAATACAAATAAGCTAGTAAATTTCCATCAACCATCAATGAAGGTACTTTTGAAAAAACAATATTATAATAATCTACTTTATTTAGCTCTCAAACCCAAAAATTGTCAGCTTTCAACTCTCTTGTATTCAAAGAGTTTGTTTTCACGACTCACCAACATATTATAGATTTTAAGGCATTTTCCGAAATAAGACATTATCAAAAGTATTAAATTAATATGACCGAAAACATAACAACGATTAATATCGGATTTTGACAAGTGCCATTAAATAAAAATTAAATAACGCTATTTTAATAGAATGTGACTATTTATACATACAGTATGTATGAATAATTGGCTATTTATACATAATAAACTTATTTCTAAGGCCCAACTTCTTATTTATATATATTTTTTACATTAGGTTAAAGGTTAGGTAAGAGTTTTTTTTTAAGAAAAACTATTTCTTAGTTTCACTGGTTTATCTTAGTTATTTAAAAAAAAAGTATGTATAAATAGTCAATTATTTATACATACTGTATGTATAAATAGCCTCATCCATTTTAAAATGCAGATGCATTTTAACTGAATTTTTATAGAACTGCTAATAGATTTTTTCCATTTAGTACTATAAATAGTATTTCTAAATAAAACACACGATAATGATCTTTGGAACACACCGTATATATCCCCAAGCACCATAAAACGCTTAATATTATGCTAATGTTTAAGTTTACAAAAAACGCAAAAGCACTATTTGTATTTATTAAACGGAAATGCCGTCACATAAGATTCTATTGAAAAAAATATAGAGGACAAACACGTTTTTACTATAAATAATATCGATACAATTTATAACGCTCACCACAGATTTTTCTTCTCCTTGACACTTGTAATTTCCGCAGAATGTTGCTAAGTTAAATTTATAAGTCTTTTCTTTTCAGAGCCAGCTACTGAAATTGTTGGTGGCCCCGAGTTATTCATCGATCGTGGAAGTACCATTAACCTTACCTGTGTGGTACGACACAGTCCTGAACCACCTGCTTACATTTTCTGGAACCACAACGATGCAGTGAGTATCGTAAAATGTTCATTAAATATTTAAAATCAATTCAACGCAAACTTTACAACGTCGGCTCTAATTGTAAAGTTTTGTATCTTAACTCTAGTTAATGTATTTTACATTATAAATTTTGTTATAGTTTGGGACTTCAATAAAAGCCTAACTTTTGTGTTTGTAAGTTAATGTTTTATGTTATTACTTTTTTTATATATCATAAAATTCGTCATGAAAACATTTGTCAGAGGAAAAGAATAAAATTACAAAGCACCCTTAAAAACGAATTAACTGTATATAAAATGAAGTAATTCAATTTGCCTACATTTATTATCTCAATTTGCTAAATTTTATTTGATATTCATTTTTATGCAAACAGAACCTTTTTTCAGGCTATAAAAAAGATTTATACATAAAATTAATTTCGCTAAATACCGTCGCCTTTAATTATTAAACGAGCAAAGTGCAAATACAAAAGTTTATCTGGATCAAAAACTTCATGATTTATATTTTCATTTGAGTTAATATTTTCCACTTTTTCTTTAAAACTTAAGTAATACCGTACTACAGGTTACAATAGCTTTTACAAATTATTCATCAAACTTTATAATATAGGCCGGTAATATGTAGTTTTTATATTACAGTGATCCGCCGGATACAAATTTAAAAAGTGCGAAGTTGTGCAGTATGCCACCATAAAGAAAATTTAATATAATGAGCTGAAGAACCTATTTCTTCGAGTTTTTTACGTAAAAGTCTTAGTAACTTTTTTATTTATGACCGTTTTTTCACATAGTTTTTCAGATGTTAACGGGACACATGCAGTGCACAATATTTTAGTTGATCCCATATTTCCCCGAGTTAAGAAATAAAATTTGATCTGTGCACACTGGTAGAATCTCGTAATCGATATAAACTGGTATTATCATTTAATTTCATAACATAATTAGTTAGCTATATAATCATAAAAATTAAATGTTCGTAGGACCCCGTCATTTAAATTTGTACATAAAGAAAATACCTAAATGGCTACAAATAACGCTAATTAATTAAATGCAACAAAATTTAAGTTGCTCTCGGTTTCACTCGGTATAGCAATAAATTTATTAAGTTTTTACAACCTCTTATTTAATAGTTAAACCCGTAAGTTATCGTGAAGTAAAATCTTTCCAAGAATTTTGTAGCATCTTGGTAACTGAAGGAACTGATAATACTCTCACATTATGCATTGCTCACAATTGATTTATTACCCTCTAGAGCTTGCAAAAGCGAAATTTTGATTTCAAACGGTAAAACATTTGCATACCTCCATCTTTATAGTTTTAGGAAAAAGATTGTTCTTTAAAACGTATAAATTGTTAAAGTTATAAAGTCAATTAAACTAAAAAATTATACGATTTACGTTTATAGAATAAAGTTAATACAATTTGCATCACTAGTTTATTTTACGTATATCCAAGTCTTTTTTGAGTTGAAATCCAAACAGTTATTGTTTATAAGCTGCTATCACAAAGAAACATATAATTAAACGATATCAAAATTGAAATAAGATGATATTCATCAATGAAAATATCTCAAGCTGCAATTTTTGATAATATTTAAATTTAACGACAGACACACTTCAAAGTGAATCTTTGATCATTTTTGAGGTCGTCGCTCGTCGCATCTCCGCAATGAATAAAAGTCAAACCTACGGCTTTGAAAAGAGCTAGTTTAAATTTTAGAAAACAGACTTTTTAGAAGACTTGAAAATCGTGCTCTTTTATGTGGAAGTTCGATATGGTATCAAACACTTTTATTCTTAATTTGTCTTTTTGTACAATTCCGCAAATATATCTTTTATTTCTTGATATCTTGATATCAATGAAAAAATTGTAAGACATTGCGTGAAATTTAAAAATCTTCATATTCAATATGAAAAAGATGAATATTTCAGAAAGTGATAAAATTATTTCAATAAGAGCTACCAGATGTTTTTTTTAATTAGATATAAAGCACACTAAGATTTAGAAAAATTTTAATGTCTTTATTTTAACATACAACTATGTAATTGTTTTTAGTTAACACAGTTATTTGTAACATTTGATCATGACAAAATGTCCAATTTAAATAGATTAGGTAATTCACATTTTTTAAATTTAAGTTGTTTGTTTTAATGTTGACGTTTAAAAAATGTCTGTATGAAGTAGCGAAGGTCGAAATAAACAATGCAGGTGTTATTGTTTTTTCCATGGCAACGTAGATTGTCATCTTATTATAGGGCGTTTACACTTACGGTTTTGCACGTGGGTTTGCTGACTTGGTTTTGCATGTGGTTATGATCGTGTGTGTAAACGCTAAAACTAGACGATTTTATTGACCTTGGTTTTGCACAAGTGAATCTAGCAGCGCTAGATTCACACACGCGTTCACACAAACGATCATAGCCACATGCCAAACCATGTGCAAAACCGTAAGTGTAAACGGCCTATTAGATATCGCAATTTTTTAAGTTATTTCGCTTATTTATGTAAATAGACATATGAAATATTATATCACTGTAAGGAGAAAAAATAATCTTTACTTTACATCTTTAGTCACCACCTATGAAAAAAGTTGTTTCAATAAATATCTCGCACAATAGTCTATAAATAAAAATTTGACTGTTACTGTTTTATAGGAAACAAAAATTAGCAACATTTTGTCCTTTAGCATTTTTATGTATTAGCAACAATAGCCGAGCTATTTATATTTTAAAAAATTTCATCGATTTCTGTTTTTTCACTATATCACGCAAGCCATGAAATGTTTTAACAAAACAATAACTTGTTTAAAATACACTCCTAAATAACTAACTTTTGTTCCAATTACCAACCCTATATTTTCATTATTTACGGAGATAGCAATAGTGCCACGTGGACAAGTGCAACATCCTGTATTATATAATTATAATCGGTCATGCCATATGTTAAAATAAAGAAATTCAAAATTTTCTAAATTAGAATGTTTTTTAACATCCTGTAGCTCTTATTAAAAAACCCCTCAAAAAAAAATTGCATTTTTACGTACTTAGAATAAAAGCTAAAAATAAATGTATTGTAGGCAATTTCTATGATTTCCACAATAAAAGAAGGTAAAAAAAAACAAAGGTCTTAATCGCATGGTGTTGTAAAAATTGACCCAGCCTGCTTGGTTTTACTTATTACTTGTTACTTGTGGACGCCATTTTAAATTGTAACATGTAAACATCCAATATCGCGTCCATAAGAGATAAGAAATAAAAACGGTAATTATCTCAACCAAAAAATACCAAATTTTTAATACTGCGATTAAGAAACTTTTGTTTAAAATTAAAATTGAGGTTTGACGATTTTTTCACAATATTTTATCAGCTGGGTGCAAAACCTGAGCACAACTTACACAAGTTCAGTACAGATGCTTCTGAACATGTGATACCACACTTCTTTGCTAATTTAACCATCATTTTCTACCAATAACGGTTTCCGAAATCCCCAAGTTCTTCTTGTTAAGACGTATATGTGTATGTACAGAATAGGAATATCAGATACAGTTCAAATGTCCGCAAATGTTACCGTGTGTAAGTAAAATTATATTAATTTAAATTTGCAAATACATTTTCAGTTCATTGTTAGGTTCTGCTCTGGTTCTTTCTGTGATATATTTTTAAGTCGGCAAAACCACTCCATTAAAGTCGGCTTGTTCGAATTCAAATATTTATATTCTGGTTTAAAATTCATGGTTGATCGAAGGGATGTTTTTAATAAATTATTAGTTTTAATTTTAATGCACCTTTCAACATCAAGAGAGTGAAGAGTGGCAGATAATCTTTTTGCTAAAACGATAAACATTTTTAATCAAAAAATGTTATACTCCCACATATCAGAAAATAAGTAAGTTATATAAATTTCCGATCCAGCAAATTAAACATTTCAAATTAAACTAAATTATAGGAGTAATAAATTAAATAAACTTACAACTACATTTTAAAATAGCCTAGGTCCTAGACCAGACAAATCTTGGTGTTAATATTATCAGACGAAAGTTTGCTAAAATATATTAATAGTGTGTACAAAAAGTAATTAAACGGATCAATATCTCGTCTTGTGACAACTTTACAAAAATGTTTTTGTATAAAAGTTGTTTGTGGTCATTTACTACATAACCTTAAATTATTTTCAACTATACACAGTGTTTCGTTTTTGCGCACCGACACGTTAGTTTTTTTTTTTTTGTAATAGAACACTCATGCCCGGTTTCTCCGACACATCTCAAGATCGAACTTATATAAGCCCGCCTTATATTTAAGGTCGTCTCAAGATACCAATGCGTTGCACAGAAAAGATATTCCGGAATCTGTTAGACATCTCAGCTAAGTTAGAACTCGGTTTGGCAACGTTGCAAGAAGTCGGCACATTTTAGCGGCAGATTGAAATGGCTAATTTTCATTGGCCATTCACATCACAGCTGTTAAAACGGCTCCCTGTAAGTAGCATCTTGTTGTTGCTATCAGCTGTTAGTCACATATAAAGTTACAGTTCGGTGTTTATTATTTTATTTTGTGTTGAAATGGCGGGAAAAAAAGAATAAATTATACCATGGAGGAAAAACAATTATTAGTTAGCTTGGTGGAAGAAAATAAAATAAATAGATTATGTATACAGGGTGTTTGAAATTCGAGTTTAAGCATGGGGTTCTCGCTTATTATAATAGCTAGAGTATAGGTTTAAATTTGGCAAAGTTGCTAAATTTGGTGCTCATTAATAATTCAAAGAGAAATTGGAAATATCTCAAACGGTATCCGAGAAAATTAGGAAAAATTGGAAAATACGATTTTTGAAAATCATCGATAACTCATTTGGAGTATGAAATATTTCAAATGTGTAAAAACATTGCCGAAGCAACTTTTTAAGCCGAATCGGATGGTGGTCACAAATTTTTCTTAGATTGATTCGTTTTTGTTTTATGACAACCAACTTTGTTTTTGCTTATGGGCGCAAGTTTTGCTATTTACATTATCAAATAGCATTTATTTTTCTAAATCCATTGATGTATCACACATAGTATTTTACTTTTTCTTTTATTGTCAAATTTCAAAAACTACGTTTTAAACAATAACCATTATAAATCAGGTTGGCCGGTCATTGTAGTTTATGTTGTTTCCATGACAACCGATCAACAAACTAAAAGTTTTAAAGGCCTGTTAGTCGTAAAAATGAACTTTAATAACGAAGAAAAACGCGATATGCTGCCCATCAGAAAAAACAAAGTTAGTTGTCTAAAACAAAAACGAATCGACCTAGGAAAAATTTGTGACCACCATCCGATTCGGCTTAAAAAGTTGCTTGGGAAATGTTTTAACACATTTGAAATATTTCAAACTCCGAAGGAGTTATAGACGATTTTCAAAAATCGTATTTTCCAGTTTTTCCTAATTTTCTCGGATACTGTTTGAGATATTTCCAATTTCTCTTTGGATTATTAATGAGCACCAAATTTAGCAACTTTTCCAAATTTAAACCTATACGCTAGCTATTATAATAAGCGAGATCCCCATGCTTAAACTCGAATTTCAAACACCCTGTATACTCCAATTGAGGCTCAATTTGATCTAAGATCACAATAACTGTCTCTTTTGTGAGGCGAAAACGCATAAAAAACGATCGTCTTCGAAATCCGTAAATGGATTTGCGCGAACAAATCGCCTTCGAGGAATTACAGGGTCGTACAAGTCATCATCTGCATCATCTATCATATTTATAAAGTCAATGTCCATATTTAAACTTAAACCACAATTTAAACAAACACTTAACTACAAACAAAGCAAATACAAGATACTTTTAGGTTATGTACTCCAGCTCAAGTTCTAGTAAACAGCGACTCAAGATGTGAGCTCAGCTCAAGTCGAATATGTTCTTAAAATTGCTTGGTGCAACACTTTATACCGTTAAGGCGAACTTAAGATTCAGCTAGATCTTAAGATGTGTCGGAGAAACCGGGCATCAGTATATTTTACAATTTTTAGATGTAAAATGGAATTCTCTCTCAAAAATATATAGATTTTACGTATCTAACATCAGTAGTTTTTGATTTATTTAAGTTTTTATAAAAACAGGAGTCTAAATAAATAATGATATTTCCCAACTTGGTTATGTCAGAACGAATTCCTTTGAAATTTTCTAGCAAATAGTGTAATAGTGATTTTTTACTAGTTGATATTTTAAAATAATACACAGGGTGTTCCTTATGCCCGGTCCATTTAGTCAAACTTCAAACACGAATAAGTTAGTTTTTTTAATATGACAATAAATGATTCGCTATACTATACACATACAGCATTTCTCACTGTACAGGGTGGCCCCAATTCGATATGATTACATGGGTATCTAGCGTAATATTCAAGATGGAGAAACGGTTCAATTACAAAAAATGTGCAGTTTTTTAAAACAAACTCAGAAAAGTATTTAAAAATATTCATTTCCGGTATTTGCGTTATTAGAAAAAAAAATGTTTTATGTCACATTAATAATGTGTGTATCTCCGTTATTGTTGTAAATATTTAAAAAAATTATGAAGACTATTTTTATATATTTTTGTATGAAATTCGATGATACTGAATATGTGGAATTTTACCTAAAAATAATCTCCTTAAATTTTGCGATATTTACAACAACAACGAGGATATGACACTTTATTAATATGACAAAAAACACTTTTTTTTCTAATAATTCAAAAAACCGGAAATGATAGAATATTTTTGAAAACCGTTCTGAGTTCGCCTTAAAATTCTGCACATTTTTGGTAATTGAACCGTTTCTCTATCTTGAATATTAAGCGAGATACCCATGTAATTCCAACGAATTTGGACCACCCTGTACAGCCAACTATTTAAAAATGTATATTCGCTGTATAGCGAGGTTTGAGTATACCGGGTGATTCAGTTTGACTGTCGCACCCCTATAACTTTTTAATTATTGAAAATAACCCTAACAAACCTTATATTTTTGGAAACGGCGACAAATTCTCTATTAAATGATGTGCATTTGTTATCTCTACGATGACGTATGTCAAATCCGCGATAGGCAACTGTTTTTTCTTAAATTACATAGTATGCATGTTTTTGTTGATTCGGATAGAAAATTTAATTCTGAATCCGACCATGTATTGAAAAAGTATGCGTACATAAGAAAATTTTCGAGAAAAATCAGTTCAAAGTTTATTCAAATCATAGCAAACAGTCTATTTAACAAAACAAAAAACGATCAAATCTTAAAAAATATACTATAAGTATCAATGGGAATGTATTAAAACTTAATTTTTAGTAAAAATAAAAACAAATAATAAACGTCGACATAAAAAATTTGACTTCCAAACACAGTTGCTCTCCATTTGTAACCATAGGCGCCGACTTTCTAAACTCGCTAGGGGGGCAGGAGATACTCATTAACTACAATAGGTACCAGGACATGAAAGCGTTTAAAAAACCGGTTAACCGTTACTTTTTGCCCGTGAAAGTGATTTTTAACCGAAATTGTTATTTTTAATGGCAAAAAACGGAAACCTTTTTTTAATAAAAATTACTTTAAAAAAATAAAAAATCTGTACTAAATACGATTAGTTTACCAAAAGTTATTACTGAACGCTTGATTGTAGGTACATACCAGCGGCGTGCGGTCCATGGATGCGTTGGATGCGGCGCATCCCCTAAAATTCACGTCAAGAATTTTTTTTTTCCGTATCATATTTGAATTTCGTGTAGCTTTATTTCGCTTTGATTTTATTTTTTGTTACGTTGTAATTTTATTTATTATATACGATGTTTTGCTTGCTCGAAAATTTGCGTTATATAATCTACATCCAGCGAGCGGCTGACGAAATGCGTGCGATGCACAGCACTAACGATTGTGAGCCCGACTGAGGGAAGCTATGCTGATTGTGGATACAAAATTTGCGTTCTGGGCGCATGCGTACTGCGATGCAGTCCATGGCCTATTGCCCGTGTTGTGGCTTACTTTAACAGCTACGGGAAGCGATTACTCTCATGGTTCCTCTGTGTTAATATGATAGGGCAGCCGCACTCCATTGTTATTACCGCACGCTGCAAAAATAATCATTTCCGTTGTAAATTGATTTTTTTTTACTTTCTTTAAATCAAGCTTCTTCTATTTAAATAAGCTTAACTCTATTTTTAGTGCACTGTTTCGCTACTTATAATTTTGCTTATTATTTAATACGACCCATAATATGGATGAAACTGTGGTTAATAATAATTGCAATTTTTGATTGAAACTTTAAAGAATATGAAAAGAATTTTCCGGATTTTCTATTACAATCACTTCAGCCAACTTATGGAAAATACTTTGATTTTATGAAGTTAAAAAGTCATTTAGTTTACGTGTACTCGACTCCCGACTTTCATTTAAAATCTATAAATTGCATAAAAGAATTAATTGTGAAAGATGAGCAAAAAGATGTTTTGACAAAAGTATTTAAATTAATACAATTAATTTGCACTATACCTTCCACGAGCGCATCGGCTGAACGATCGTTTTCAACAATGAAAAGAATAAAAACATTCACCAGAAGCAGCCAAAATGACGATAGACTGTCTGCTCTCGCTTTAATATCAATTGGAAAAAAAATATTGCTAAATATGAAAAATAAAAAAAGATTTTATGATGTTGCTATAGACGAATTTTGTAAAAAAGATCGTAGAATAAAATTAATTTAAAAAAAAAAAATGTTCGGTTTTTTGGACAGCATCCCCTGGTTGAAAAGTCACCGCACGCCACTGGTACATACCTATATTATAAAATTATAATTAGATAGGAGCATTTTTATTTCATAATTTGTATTTCGAATCTAAATAATGACAAAAACCGGGTTTTTAAGTGGTTTTTAAAACCACCGGTTCATAAGTTAAATCGGTTTTTTACGAAAAAAAAGTATTGAAACAAAAACTGTCATAAAAATAAAGTTCTCGATTTCGGTTAACCGCTGACCAAATTTTTTTTTCGGTTTCGAGTCCTGATAGGTACAAAATTAAAGTTTATTCAAAATGCTAATTAATTAAATTACATAGTTAAATAAAATATAAATTAATTATAAAAAGTAACATCTTAACTGTTATTGCCGGAAAAAGTGAAAAGAACTAACAGATTAAAAGAAAATATTTACGAGAGAAAAAAGAATTTAGACATTTTCATATTTTTTGCTATAACATCTGAAGTACGAAGAATTTTGTACTTTTTTAACTAAATGCTTTGGTAAAAAATATATTTTATCTTTAAATAGAGGGAATTTACGTGAAAGGACGATGGCACACAACTGGTCAACTGTTAACAGCTTGGGGTTAAGAAATGAGAACGATAAATGTATGATGTACAAGTAGATAGGTAGATATTGGTACGTAGTCTCAGTTCAGTCTCAGAATGGACAAAAAAACAAAGTTTGGCACTAAATTTAAGTTGTGTTCGAACGTGATCTGTGCTGTTTGGCATAATTTAAATCTGATATGCAGAAGTTAGCCTTTACGATGTCGCATGGGAGCGATGCCCCCCTAGTTCAATCGGTACGGGGGCACGAGCCCCGTTGCCCCCGTGTAGTCGGCGCCTATGTTTGTAACTGCTTTTTTAGAGTTTTTTATGTCGACGTTTATTATTTGTTTTTATTTTTATTAAAAATTAATTTCTAATACATTTCCATTTATAGTTATAGTATAATTTTTAAGATTTGATCGTGTTTTGTTATGTTAAATAGACTGTTTGCTATGATTTGAATACACTTTGAACTGATTTTTCTCGAAAATTTTCTTATGTATGCATACTTTTTCAATACATGGTTGGATTCAGAATTAAATTCTCTATCCGAATCAACAAAAACATGCATACTATGTAATTTAAGAAAAAACAGTTGCCTATCGCGGATTTGACATACGTCATCGTAGAGATAACAAATGCACATCATTTAATAGAGAATTTGTCGCCGTTTCCAAAAATATAAGGTTTGTTGGGGTTATTTTTAATAATTAAAAAGTTATAGGGGTGCGACAGTCAAACTGAATCACCCGGTACTATTATAATAAACAAACGAAAAACTATAACAAATTTGACCAATTTCAAATATTTTAATTTTTAAGGCGAGTGATTATGTTTAAAAAGATATTTAAGTATCTTAAACAATAGCTTAATGATCAGCTTTAATTTTATGCCAAAAATTGCGTCAATCAATACATAAGCTATGAGCGAAATAAAAAAGTTTGTATTTTACGGTCACGCTGTATGTATACATATATGAACGTATGTATCTACTGTCATTTCCTTAACGTTTATACATATCTGTGTTCTTAATTACAGAAACTTGTAATGAAGTAACAGTTGCAAATGACTCGTAATGAAACCTTTAATCCTTTATACGAATTTAGTTCGTTATGATTACCCTAGCAAATACATATTAGAGTATTTTGATGTGATACCTTTTACAGATAATCAGCTATTCTAGTTCTCGAGGCGGAGTGAGTGTGGCAACCGAAAGAGGAGAGACAAGTCGCAGTGTTCTACTTATCCAAAGGGCCAGACCTTCTGACTCCGGAAACTATCAATGTAACCCTTCTAATGCTCGCTCCGCTAATGTTACTGTGCACGTTCTCAATGGTAAGGACATATTTTACCAAATTCTTGTTTTGCCACATGCTCACTTGCGCACAGATCAGACTCATGTGCGTTTAATTACAACATAAACCATCATTAATAATTACAAGAGCTTATACGTTTAAAGTGTGTTCTATTTTTTTCTTTTTATACTATTGTTAACGTAATTTTAATAAATTGAAGAAAAAACAAAGTCGTGTACCAGCTGTACCTAGTAGGTTTATTTTAACATCCATTAATAGTTAAGGTATAAATATAAATTACTGTTTAGGGCCAAGTTGCTAGGAACAGAATTTTCAGAATAGCTTTTAGGGTTGCGTGAAAACCGGTGGGTCGTATTCTCGTATCTCTTTTAGCAGTAAAACAGCTTTTCAGTTAAAAATAGGGTGGCCAATTTTTACTCGCTCCAATCCGGAATATACAAACTTTTAACAACGAAAAATAAGACAAAATCATGGGAAAATTTAAGATACGTTTACATGATACATAGATTTATTTTTTTATTACCTCAATCAGCACAATATTTTAACAATTATATCCCAGTAAATATGTACTAATCCGGGACAACGTATTAGAATCAGAAACAATTGATCAACTTAATAAAAAAGATTATTTTGTGTGATTACAGCATTATTCGTAAAACATAGCTTGTTTGACGATAAACTTCACAGGCGCGGAAAATCAAATTTGATATTTATTGCTTAATGCTACACTTAAAATGTAATAGAACGGTAATCAACGTTTTAGATGTCGGTATGGGCAGTTCAACCATTAATCATTGTATTTAAATAACTTCCATTGCATACATGAATTGTTATAATTTACTTTCAGTGTATTCAGGGTAATATTACACAAGGTAAAGATGTTTAGAGATTCATTTGTCGTTTCTATGGAAACTGTAAACAATTTCACGATACAAAACGTCACGTAAAATTTTAATTTTTCTCTTTAAAAAAAGTTATAATGAATAGTATTTATGAAGACTATTTTACGATGTAGTTACATAACATACCTGCTCATTAAAATAAAGTGGGGCATAGAATTACTAAAACTTATGTTATTTTAATAAATTACAATTGTTTTTACTACACCCTCCTTGTATCCGTACCACCAATGATAGTTTGCTCATATTGAATCTCCAATCGATTGCTGTTTTATTTAACGCATAAATGTCTGTAAATTGGTCGAGCTGGTATTCTTTTTCTTGGAAAAATTTCATTAACTGCTTTTAAACGTATTAATCGGCGTCATTTTCTTTATATAACTATCAAGTTATAATAATGTTATGCAGCCAAAACACAATTTATGACTTCATTATCTTAAGAATTGTTGGCACACACCACACCGACGACAGAAATATGCATTGTTTGTTGTTGATCGGTTGCTAACGTAACAAGCTTAACCATAGCAACGAACTAAAACACGGCTGCGTTCATGTATTTTCACTATAATCAGATTGCAACTGGCCGAAAATTACCATCATTGGTCTGTATACACTAAAGTTTAAAATATGTATATATATTTTTAAATCAACGTTAAAGAGACAAGAGTCCCTATTAGGGCCAACACCCCGAAATCGAAGTAATAGGTACCTAGTTCACACGGTGACATTCGATGTCGGGACATCAAAAGTCGAGACGTCAAATGTCACCGTGTGAACTACCCTTAAAATAGTTGTAAAACTATACCACACGATAAGGAAAGAATTAATATTGTTTTGCCTAAAACACAGCATAAATAATTGTTAGTTAAGTACAGTTTTAAACAACTTATATTGCTAATATTAAAAAATAGAAGATATTTTAACGCAAAGATGAATCTTAATTACGCACAGTGGCGTACGCAAGGAAAGGGGGATTAGGGGGACAAATCTCCCCCGAAAATTTGAAAAGGACTAAAATTATAATTACCGCATTTCCAAACATATAAAATTCATATAAAATATATTAAATGTTTGTATATTTTACTTATAAATGCTAATTTTAAGTATTTGACCTTGAAAATTTAAAAAAAATTGCCTATAGTTCTGTTACTGGGAGGCTGCAGCCCCCCTGCCCCCCGCACCTCTTTCTTACAACTACAACTTTTTGTGTCTAGACCCCCTAGGCCCTAGGCCATTATATAATTTTATCATTACCAATCTCCGTTTGAAATTAGTCAGTATTATTTTTGCAAATTAAAACAATATCCCCCCTGAAATATCTTTCTGCGTACGCTACTGATTACGGCCCACCTTTTCTCATAATTTATTAGTTTTAATAATAAACAAACTCGCGAACAAACGGATTTCTCTTTCAAAAAAAAAAAAACACATTAAACCTGAGTGGTGAAACAACGATTTTGAGTTACTCGATCGATGTTTCATTCCAATGCAAATTCATCTAAAATTATGTTTCTATTAAATTTAAATGAATATTCACAAAATTGAATAATTTGCAATGCGAACTTGATTAAAATTAATTTTGTGTTTCAGGTGAACACCCCGAAGCCATGCAACATGGTGGATATCAGCGAATACATCCTTCCGTTTCAGTACTAGCTTTGTTTTTCTTGATTTTGTTGTCGTATTGTTAATTTTATATTTAGTCGTTTGCTGTCGAGAAATTCTGGCGCTCTACTACTACCCGTGTAAAAATTGAAGTGTCGAATTCTAACGTTACATGGAAAGAAAATTTTAATGTAGAGGTTATTGTATATAAAATTATAACAAGTTTGGTAGTCCTAAGATGTTGTTGATTTATTTTCCTAAGTTGTAAGATCACGTGTATAAAACTAAAAACTAACACTAATAATTTTAAGAAAATGAATGAATACAATGTTTGTCCCGATCTTCACGCCATTATTCAAGCCATACTGTTCTTCTACCAGACAATGTATTTTATTTTTAACCTAAAATCTCTTTAGACTGCATCCAACATATGCATCTTTGATGTTTTTATTGTAATATTGTTTCTATAATGTAAAATAAACTTAAAAATATTTGCAAAGATGGTGTTCAAACTTTATTTAATCACAATTCCCTACACAGCAAATTTAAAACAACATTCAGGCTTATTCAAATTCGATGGAAACCATTGAATCTCGCTTATTTTTAAAGATAGAGCATCGGTTTATACTTGACAGTTTGTGGACTGATCCATGGATTGGTTTTAAATGGCTTGTTGGAACAAACCTAATTTCATCCCTGCTTTAATTAAATAAATTCTTATGAAATGTTCTCAAATAAAATGGTTACAGGCAAAAAATTAAAAATCGACTTTTACAGTTTTTATGAAGACAAATACAGAAAAGTGAAATCGGAATCGATATAGCAGCATAAGGTTTATCAACTGCTAAATTTAAATGTATATGTTACGGCCAAAGTCCGAAGTTTGGTCAATTCCCGAATTGGCCGGCCATTTCGCACTTTGGCCGTGGCGTGTGGCCAATGTCCGATGTACTGGAAATGACCTTGCTTTGGCCGGCCACTTCCCTGGCCAATATTCGATGTACTGATGTATTTTGTATTCCAGAAAAGAGTTTTCCATTCTGCACGAGAAACTGCTCACACTGGAATCCGTGGGCACAAATACAGTTTGTTTTCTTATTAAAAAAACTTTAAACAACCTCAAACCTGACCGTGATTTATTTAATCAGTGAAAGAGGGTCAGGTTAAAGGTTGGTTAAAGCTTTTTTTTGTAAATAAGTAATAAAGCAAAAAGTGACAATAGACACTACTGGCTCTCACGAAATAGACAAGTACCAGTATGAAATTATACAGGCGCATCAAAATCTAATAAAATTATGAAACAATTCATATATTTTAGGCATTAAATTCCATGCAGTTTTAAACTCGACTGTAACAGGGATTTTTCACCTTTATTAAAAATAATTTCGTGGGAGTGGGGGCGATCTGATTAAAGAAAATAAAAATCAGAAAACGTAAACTGTAATTTTGGAAGATGGTTAAGTATTCTACATTATCTAGCTTTGCATTAAAACACGTTTGAACGTCAAAATTTTAAAAAATTCGCCAGTGGCGCAATTTGTTTACCCCCCACATTTTTGTGTCGATCTCTGCTTGGTTTTGGAAAAATCAAAAGTTAGCGACCCTTATTTATAGGGGCGGCAAATTCAGGGACCGCCCCGGGCGGCACAAACTCTAGCTACGCCACTGGTGGTTACCATATAAAGCTTTTAGTGGGTCATAAAAGTTGACATTGAACATATTAAAAACGTCCGAAAAACCAAACTACACACGATCTTGTGCATGGTCTAAAACTAATTTTAAGATGGAAAAAATCAATAAATATTCATGACACTAGTTTTTAGCATATTTAGAAATATTCGTGAGAGTAAAGTGGTCCTATTTTAAGTTTTAAAAAAAGGTCAAGGGAAAACAATATTTTATATTTAGTATTACCTATTTTTGAATTCTAAACAAGTTTTTTTTTAAACTTTTTCAAAGTTTTTAAAATAAGCGCACTTTACTCTTGCAAATATTTCTAAAATCGTTAAAATCTAATGTTACAGGCATTTTTATTGAATTTTTTTAAACTTAAAATTAGTGTTAGACCAAGCACCAATCAACGTTATTTGAAACAATTTTTTTTTGAAAAATCGATAATAAAACATTTTATTTGTTGCAGACTTTTTGAATGTTAAAATTACTTCAAAATGAAAAATTGGAATTTTAGTTTTTAACGTCGAATTTAACATTTGGTTGTATTTGTAATGTAAATAATCTTTCCCTATGAGGTTTTTTAGTAACTCTTCATATAAAGGCACTTTACTCTTGTGAAATGCTAAAAATTTAGTGCCGCATGAACTTTTAGAAATGTTTTTCACCTTAAAATTAGTTTGAGGTAATGCACTAGCTTTTATCAAAAATTAAAAAAAAAAAATTAACAAAAAACTTTTTCATTTGTTACATACTTTTTGAATGACGCTGTATAGAGAATATAATGTAGTCTGAAAAATAAATAAATTAGTTGTGAAAAGGGGAAATACTCAAGTTTCTTATAAAAAAATCAAAAACATCAAAAATTCTGTATTCTTTAAATTTAAATCAATGATTTTTATTTTTTTTAATAAAAATCTAATGCGTAATTCTGGCTGTGGGCTTCAATCATCTGAATACCAGCCCCGGTTTTTCTTTCCAGTCCGTCACTGGTCAAAAGTATTAAAAATCGCTCTAAGAAATACAATTTGCTTATTTTTAAAACTCGAGACTCAAGTTGAAATTATATACCAGGGGTGGCCAAGGTGACAAGCTGCGGGAACTGCATTCACGAGCTGCAATTCGCAGAGCTTAATTTGATAATAAGCCTGAAAAAAATTGATATAAAATCCACTAACAAGAAAATAATTTCATCAGATTTCTACCATCTATCAGATATTCATTGGAGTAAGGTGTGTTGGGGTTATACCGACCGGTCTGAAATATCGCCCAAGTTTGAATTTTCCGCTTTGCAACATTTATTTTATTAGCCAATAGTCGTGTCTCTATCCTTCACTCCTGAATAATGACCCAATCGTAAGCATTTGGTTTTTCCACGATCCTAACTCTAATTATTGCACAACATTGTACTTGATTCAAGCTTATTGTAATATTTGTGGTTCACCGTGAAGATTTTTCTGGAAAATAATTGATATATCAAAAAAGTAATTTAAAGGGCAAAATTTATACAGGTCAGTTGGTACTTTTTATTGCATCTATTTGTAATATCATGCTCATTGCTCACACATGAAAAAAATTACCTCCAAAACTGAAGCGAGCATGGTCGGAAATATCGCCCGTTTGCAATATTTGTTTAAATTATTAATTTACTTAACAATAGAAAAGTTTTTTTTATTTTTGTAACAGATTATTGAAGAATATAGTTTTTGTTTGCAGCTAACATTTTTATTTTTAATCTCCGTCCACATTTTTTCAAAACATCCAGAATAATGTCTTAGGTGGGCGATATTACCCTAACGCAGTGGTTCTTAACCTTTTAGTAGTCGCGGCCCCCTAAATATCGTAAAATATTTTTGCGGCCCCCTAATTGGGTTAAGGCTCCCCCAGACAGAGGAGATACATCGCGCGGTACGATACAGTCGGTACATGACTCCGTATTATTATCGCTGCTTACCGCAATGAGTGCCCACACTAGTGCGACACTCGGGAAGTTCGGAAATATGCAAGTGACAGTGGCCGCATTCCACTCAAGCACCGTGCACATCGGTACATGTACTGCCAGTGTTCCATCAATCTGTGCACATGCACGGCGGTACGACAACTACTCCTAAAGTGTACTTAAAAATTATGCCGGGCACTTGTAGAACTGAACTAACATAACCTCAAATTTTCATGTGATTGACAGTGGTGTGAGAAAAATGGATTACACTTGCACGGTAATGTCCTAAAATCCTAAAAATATAATATAATAATCAATGTTTCAACTGCAAAATAGTTCACTGCAATCATAAACTGAAAATTTTGAGGTTAAGTATAAATACGTAAACGTTACACATGCACTTTGCTACACCGACCGTTCCATTCATTGTGTACCGTACACATACAATAAGTGTACCGTGCACTTGCACGGTGCTTGAGTGGAATGCGGCCATAATTTCATGTATTCTAACCTAACAATCAAACATAAATAAAAATATTCTTACACACGACTATTCTCTGTTAAGAAAAGGTATAATTAATTATATTATCTACATGTAAACAATATGAAAATAGTCCTAAATTATTTTTAAACATAGAACATTTTTTCTTGGTATATCCTTTGACAGTAGTTGTATCCCGAAATACCAAAGCGATATACCGAGTGCGATATATCGCGCTCATCGGTATACCGAGCTTGGTGTGGGCGCTTCCATATACCGCATACGATTAGATATCGTCCCGAATCGTACCGCGCGACGTATCGCCTCTGTCTGGGGGAGCCTTTATGGCCCATAGATAAGACCTTAATGCCGTGACAGTGGATGCCAAGCACTGTCGTGGCCAACTTCATTCATAATGCGCTGCGCTACTTATATGGCCGTCCCAATTTCAAATTTTTCATTGTTGTCAGCAGTCAGAATCACCTGTCAAATAGTACATCAGGTGGCGACCCCAATGGCAAAATTTGAACTTCAATGCATAATAAAACAACGTGGTTAGGTGCATGTTAGGTGCATGCGTGCATTACTACTTTCAACAAGATAAAAAAGTAAAAATGTTACAAATAATATATCAACCTAAACCAAACAATAAAAAATTAGGTAAGATATTAATTTTACAACTTTAAAACCTTTCTGCTTAAAGGTTTGTTGTCTAAAGCCTTTCTTATTACCAAATCTGTTTTTTGTAGACATATATTTGTTAGCACTGGTTTTACCACTGATGTTACAATTATTTCCATTGTGTCCTGTTTATGTTGGTTGCAGTCGAATAATTGATTTTTGTCCAAATTTGGCAGAAGTACTTGTTTTATCTGACTGCATATTTGGTCAGGTTTAAGATATGGTAACATTTTTTGTACGATATCTGCAATCTCTTTAATTGTGCCCACAAACACCACACTGGGATACATAAGACCACCTCGATTTTGCAGAGAAATGAGTCTTAGTAATGGTCCTGGAGTATATGTGCAAATTAATGGCTCAAGACATTTTTCACATCGAAATTTATCATCAAGTTTTTTTAATATATATCCTGCCAAAAACGCTACAGGTGCAGAATAAATGTTATTGTTTGGTACAAAAAGTTTGGTCAAATTTTGAATTTGTGTCCTTATTTCAATTGGGATAAGTAAATCTTCATTAACTGATACATCAGATTTTGTTGAAGCGGAAAGTGTAGCAGAACTGGTGAAGTTAATGTTATTAGCAATATTTGATGATTTAGATGCTTTAACAATGCCACATCTTAAAATTTGCCGTAATGCATATTCAGCAGTTCTTGCATCTGTGGCATCATTTGAACCGCCTCTTAGTCGCACATGAGAAAACATTGCCTCAACTGCATCTGAGCTAAACGATCTAGTTAACACATAGTAAAATCCAGCTTGTTCAAGAAGGAACTTAATACAATAAAATGTGCTTTGTGCTGTAAATTTTAAAGCATGTGCAGTTTCGGCTGTTAGTCCTTGAATACCTGCAGATGTTGAACTAACTTGGATATCGTCTATGTAATTGGGAAATGTCACATTTAACCACTGTAGACGTTCATCGGACACATGAATGTATGGAGCTACAGTGCTGTCCAAAGTTCTTAAGTATGTGGTGGTGTGATCCACATTATGTACTTGAAAGAAGTGGTACATATTTTCCATATATTCTACAGTACCTTCAACATCTATAAACTGAAAATCTTTATTTTCTTTTAGGAAACTCAAAGCCGATGTAACAGTTGGACTAAATACTTGTATAGCTCTTAAGACGTTCATTTTTTCAAAGTTACTGGGATACAAATGTTTTCTTGTTAAATACTGGACTGGTTTAATAGGCAAATCTTTTTGTTTGTAGTATAAATTTTTTAAATACTCTGAAGATATTTTTCCTTTTGATGAACACATATCATGATCCAAAAACAAATTTCTAGCGTTTTTCAATGCATGGCAAAAATCAAAACTTAAAAATAATGGAATGTGTTCTAAGAAAGGGTGAGATATAAAATTTTTAATTTTTCCATTGCAGAACTTCTTAAATAGAGCAACATTAGTAGATAGTCTGTAACAATTCTTAACACAATAAACCCACAGTCGGTTAAAAGTTTCAAAACCGTTGTTGTTAAATTTAAACAGTCTTGTAGCATACATGTTAAGGATTAAATACTATGCAGTAAGCATATATAAATTTAAAAAATGCTTATTAAGCACTGTCTTTCTAAAGTGCTTAATAAGTACCAAGTGTTCAAAAAAGTGCTTGGTGCTCTAAGCATCGAGCATCTGTTTTAGAAAGTGCTCCAAGCATTGTGCTCGAAGCATTAAAAGTGCTTAAAAAATTATTGCAAGTAGTAAGCATTCAAGCATTGCCCAGCTCTGGTTGTGTACTATACGGTCGGTGGGTACGACATCTGTACAAAATATAATACATTAATATAAATCTCGGGCGGCGAATTTTAAATATGTTTCTCGGAACAATTCACAGGGAGCGCCAGTTGATGTACTTGTTGACGTTTAACTGGGAACAACGTTTATGGTCAATTGGGACGGCCATATAAGTAGCGCAGCGCATTATGAATGAAGTTGGCCATGACATAACACGACGTTAGTGTCACCATGTGAACGAGGCTTAAAGGTCAACTCAAACCGGCGCGGTGGCGGTAGTGATCTGCGATCACTATAATAGGTGCGTTCGGGACGTACGCTCTTTTTGCTTTATTTGCTCTTTTTTGCTCCACAGCGTTCGGGACGCGACTTTGGAGTAAAAAAGATCGCTCCGAAGGGCGTTCGGGACTGCATAAGTGGAGTAAATAAATCTACTCTAATTTGCACCACCTCTGAAGCTGGGGCAAGCTGAGCTCGCGAAAGAAGACATGCGCATTACGGATTGTCTACGTTTGAATTCTTTGAATTGCCAGGCACAGCATAAGAATAAGATACAGTTAACATCCAGGCTTCGTGTTATTGTGTTGAATTAGTTAACAACAATTTCTTGTGGACAGTAATTAACTTTCGATGTAATTCCCTATTATTAAAACAAAATTTTGGGAAGTTAAATGGTTTCATATCATGACAATTTTATAACCAAATAATCTAACAAATTCGAAGCAATACAATGTGTTGCTTGTTTTACTTACAATGATGTCTGATTAGACCAAATAGACCGGTCTACAACAAAATAGTGAGGTTACCTTTATATTTGAAATATCCGCTGATTTTCTGCACTTATACATCCCGAACGCATAAGATTTACTCTTGGAGGCTCTGAGACTACGTGATTACAATCTCACTCCAATCCTGTCCAATCCACTCCAATCTGGGAGCGTGCGTCCCGAACGCACCTAATAAGTAACCAAGTTACTTAACTACGTAACCAGGTTACCTACTTAAAATAGTGATCGCGTATCGCCACCGCGCCGGTGTGGCTGACCTTTATACTTATACATACTATTTTAGTTTATAAACTGCAGATTCTTCGAATATAAATTTATCGTACTTGTGACGTTAACGCTAATCAGAAAATATTAAAACATAATCTGTTTAAAGTGCCATGCTATTTCTGACGTATTTGCATTAGTTAAACAAACTTCACATTGACGATAATTTGTGATACAGTCAACAAAAACTTTTGTTTCATCGGACGTTTTGATAATTAATTAACAAACACGAATTACAACCAAGGCAAAAGTTCTATGTTTTTTTACATTTGTGTGTTGTTGGATTAACCACATCACACAAAAGTTCAACGACAGAATTATCGCTTTAAACGTTCTGAAGCATACCAAAGCTTTCTGCATAAAAAAATAATATCTCGATGACGGCATTAAACGCTCTGTTGCATGTCGGCATTGTTATCAACAAGCCTTCGTACCCACCTGATCTTAATCCCTGTGATTTTTTATAGCTATCTTGACGACAACTTTAATAATAAAAAGTTGAAAAGTATTAACCCTTTCAAGCACAGAATATAAAATAATAAAAACTATTATCTATTTTGTAAAAGCTTTTCAAATTTACTAAACTGTGTCACGTGACCTTAGAGCTTTTTTTGAACTGCTTATATTGCGAAAACCCAACATGTCACCCAAAAAATACAGTAAAGCTGAAAATGATCCCAAACGTGATACTGGATATAAGCAAAACCATGTTAATTTTTTTTTATTTGATTCTTAATTTTAACAAAATTTGTAACATTTAGAATGTGCATAAAAATCAGTTAATATTTGCACTCCTGCATTGATTTTGTAAAAAGATAAAACTTTTTTATTCTTAATGTTAAAACCCTGTATATTTTTACATTTGCAAAGACAGAATGAATACAACTTCATCATTTTGAATACTTTTGAAATAAATTTTGACCAAAATTCATTTTTTTATCAAGTGTTAAACAATGCAATTTTAATTAGTTCAGTAACTCTTATAACTTGGATTTTATATTAGGAAACCGCCACTAATACTTAAAATAATGTTAAAAATTCATCAAATATTTGAATAATCAGAGTGCTGTACCTAACAGCAACATACTACGAGTATTGTGCGTTTTGACATTTATAATAAGATCAATTTAATTCATTTTCTTTTTTAATGTGAACGTGAACAATAAACGTACGAAGTATGAGGTTCTAAACAAACTTTGAAAAATCAACATGTTAGTGTACGTGTAATAAAAATAAATCTTAATTTTACTCGAAAAATTTGATTTTGAAAAATATTTTAAATGATATAATTGTATTTAAACATTGTTTTATCTATACAAAAATGTAAACATTTTTAATTTGATCCATTTAAATAAAAGTAAAAGCTATTTTCAGTGCAACCTGAATATTTAAGTGCTAGATTCAATTAACTTCTTCAGGAGCATATAATTACTAAAATTTTGTTTAAACTTAAAGAAAATAAAGGGACAAGCCTAACTACACGATTACACCCTGTACACTGCAGTTTAATAAACATGTACCTACTAATAAAAAAGTTAGATGAAGTTATCTTTTAATGTTTCAGGAGAAAAAAACGGGTAAATGGTGAAGTTTTTAATTTTTCTTGATTAAGTTCTGAACAAATAGTCATAATTAGTTTGTTTTAATATTTAAACATAAAACTACAAAACTGTTTTCCTTAAACAGTTGGAAAAATGTCATTTGTAAGCAAGCTATTCAAAGGTAATCTATCCACTTTTAGAAAAATATTTTAATCTGACATCTGTGTCGAATAATTTTGATATTTTTTTAAGATACATACATGCTATGTTGACTTTTATTTTTGTTGCTCTAAACCAGTGTTTCCCAAACTTTCGACATCTGTGTACCCCTTTTATAATTTTCATAACACTGAGTACCCCTCGTTAAAAAAATAAAAATAATAAACGGATAATTAAATTTTATTCATAATAAAATACAAATACTACACCAGATGCAGCCAAAGCCAGGTGCAGCGCGTACCCCCACCAAACTCTTCCCGTACCCCCAGTGGTACACGTACCATACTTTGGGAAACACTACTCTAAACCAGTGGTCTCCAACTCGTTGATTGTGACATTCTGACTAGTTTATCAATTTTTTTTTATATTTACCTTTATTATATGTAATACTTTAATGAACAATAATTTTTTCGCCATTATTTTTTTCAAGTAGATCTCGGGTCAAATTTAATATAAAAGGTGATCGTCAACAAGGGGTTGTATAGACTACTGTTCTAAGCTAGTATTTTTCAAAAAGTTGTCTGCAGAACCCTGAATCCTTTTGAAGGGGTCCCCCGAGCCTTTTATTATAATTATAAGAAAATTGGTAATCTATGCTTGTCACGGACCAGCACGGCTGTCAGGTATAAACGCTATGTTCACATGTAAGCGTTTGCACGTAAAACTTATCATAAAGGTTTGCATCTTTTAAAAAAACTTTTACCGACCTTTAACCTCATTCACTTGGTCAGCTATAAAGTCAGGTTGATTTTTTTTAAATGCAAGGAATTAAAAAAATTTAGGCCATAAGTGTATTAGGTTACAATCTTTCATAAATAGTTTTACGCACAAACGCTTACAAGTGAACATAGCGTTTATACCTGACAGCCACGCTGATCCATCACAAGCATAGATTACCAGAAAATCATTGAAATGTATTTTCCAGATCAAGTTAAAAACAAAATATTGTCTACAGAAAAATTTATTGGGGTCCTCAAGAGTAAAAAGTTTGAGAAACACTGCTCCCAACTATTATACATTCGACGTTTCACCTACCCCTCCCTTATTTTTTCACTGGCACGTTGTCATAACAAATTGCAAGCTAGTCGTGCCTACAAATTTCTAAGGTTGAATAATAGTACAATACATAACAACATTTAATTAATATGAGGAATATAAAATAAAACACATTTTTAATCATCATTCAATCTTTATAGTGCACACAACGTAAAAACAATATTAACTAAAACAACTATTGTACCTACAAATACATGTCATATTCGTCTGCAAATCTATCACATTATAAAAGATAGTATACAATTCTAAACTAGAAAACACAAAAAATAAAATACACTGGAGAAAAAGCACAAATAATAGCTAGAGGTGATAGATGCTGCTTCATAGAACTATTTGTAGGTATAATGTTTCATAGTTTAAATATCCACAAGATTATATGCAAGATTGAAATTTGTTAAAATTGTTTTCTAAAATCACTTTGTCAATTTGTTTAAAATGCTAGGTGCTGTTCTAATCAGACATTGTTTCATCAGCATTACGGAAATTTCAACAATAATCTAAGTTTGAATTCAATACTAAAAATGAACTTAATTCTACAAATATGACTAAAATTGTTTCTTTGGGAAAGAATTATTATAAGTTAAAATGATCTGAGGTCCATATAATATGAATGAGCTCTTTCCATAACACTAATGCTAAATTGGTTGTTCATCAAATTACATTAATAATGGCAAAATGACACTAACAAAATCTGTTTATTAAAAAATGTAATGATAATACATTTTAATAAATACTACAATATTTTGCACATAAACTTGTTTAGTTTATTGCGAATAAATTTCAATTTTGTTTACTTTCAAAAAGTCAAAACCATTAAAACTGATGGTTATAACAAAGAGTTTTAATGGTTATAACAAATTAATACTACTACAGAATTTCTGGTAACTTATAACTTACCTACTTTTTTAACTTAAAATTGATGGCAACATTATCGATACATATCCGCAATAATAATGTTATTTTATAATTTTAATCGCGATATTAAAGATAAATCAAATTTAAACTTAAACTATTTTACAAACTCAGTATTTGTACATCTAAAACCTACTACTTCATTTCTTTACTGTATGCATCAAGTTCGGCATCTAATTCTTCGGCGGTAGGAACAGATCGCTTTTGATTTCTTGGGGCACCACCCCCTCGACCACGACCTATAATTACAATCGGGATATTAGTTTAAAAATCTTAACTAACAAAAATTTAACACTCGCTTATATGATCTCAAAAACTGATAAGACACAACTGAGCGAGATAAAATGTTTAATGATTGGAAAAATTAATTGAAGATGAACACCTTTACAGCAATACCTGAATTAATTTTTTATGAGAAAGGATTCAAATTTGTATATTTCACTCACACAATAAACCCCAACATAATATTAATCTAAATATTTTTAAATAAGGCAAACTTGTTTAAAAAATATAAATAGTGTTTTCAAGACGTTTTACTATATTTTCTCACTATTAGAATCTCGGAAACTATGAGAGCTAATGTTGGATAAATGAAAAAATATGTATGGGCGAAACTTTTATTTCAAATCTACTGTAAAATGTCAGTCAATACGAATAGTTGACACCATACACACAAAACTGCAAAATTGCATTTAGTTTTCTTCATTTTTTTCTTTTCTTTACAGAATATTTCCACCAAAGCAGTTACTACTGTTAAATCTTTTCAAACATCTTTAAGTTTTTTATTTTTTATGGGCGTGATAGTTATTTTCACACCAATAAATACAAAATCAAATTCCGAATACAACGATATATTTTATCACATTGTAACTTTCAATTACCGAGATATTTACATATTTATAATACAGTGAAAGTCGGTTATAACGAGGGTTTGCGGAGAGTTTTTACGACCTGTGTTATATGATAATTGCGATATAACCAAATTTTTGAAAATTCTTATATTTTTGTGAAAGGCAATTCATTTTTCGATTGTTCTTTATCATTTCTTTATAATTTAAAAATAAAAATAAACTATTTATATAATAAGTACTAGAAAATACAATCATCATCGAAAAAATTGCAATTTAAAAAAAAATACATATGAGGCGCGAGGCTGCCAAAGGAAAAATGATTAAGACGACAGATTTTTTATTTTCTAGTTTTTTAATGGAATCAGTTAAATGTGCGCGGTAGAAACCATCTACTATAGTTTTGCGTAAAAGGCTGAGGCTGCATATTTATATATACAGGGTTCTCGTTTTTCGAGGGCCACTATGGGGATCTCGTAAACGATAAGAGTTACAACTTCGGTTAAATTAGGGCAAAGTTGTATATTCAGGTGCTTAATAATTCGATGCAAACAGAACTTATCTAGCTCTTTTAGTTTTTAAGATATAGGGAAAAAAGTAAAAAAGTGGATTTTTGTTTTTTGTCCGTAACTTTTTCATTTGATGTCGAATTTAATTTCTGTAAAAACTTTTTCATGGCCACTTTTTGCAAGGAATCAGAATCCCCAATTATATTTTCCGTGCCACGACCTTTTGTTTTTTTAAAACTGTCATCATTCAGTTTTTTCTTATGGAAGCTATATCTGATTTTAACGCCAATTTGTAGAGCATTTTTTTCTGAATACGACATTGTATAACACTTGGGACTTTTTTGAAACAGTTGTTAAAAATGGCAAAAACAAATATTTTATTTAAAACAAATCCTAATCGGCATGGTAAATAATTGTCTTTGTCCCTTTTTCCTTGAAAGCACATAAGTAAACCGCATGAAATTACTATTAAAGGAATTTAATTAAAAAAATAGGTAATAATAAATATGGTAGGAATGCATTAACATTGTTCACTTATTAACAAATATTTTAAGAATATTTTCTTCGGTTAAGTAATAAATTTCTCTAAAATGTGTATTTAATCCTTATTTGGCATACAATTATTTGTAACAAAATTTTCGTAATCAAATAATATAAGTGTTTATAGTTTACAAAAAAACGTCCAGAAATCTGTTTACGCTTTTTGCTTATTAGAGCTCATTAACGCAGATAAAAGGCATAACTGGTTATTTTTTGTTACAAATAATTATTGTATGCCAAAAAAGGATTAAATACACATTTTAGAGAAATTTATTACTTAACCAAGAAAATGTTCTAAAAATATTTGCTAATAAGTGAACAATGTTAATGCATTTTCCTAATATATTTATTAATACCTATTTTTTTAATTAAATCCTTTTAATAGTAATTTCATGCGGTTTACTTACGTGCTTCCAAGGAAAAAGGGACAAAGACAATTATTTGCCATGCCGATTAGGATGTTTTAAATTACATATTTGTTTTTGCCATTTTTAACAATTATTTCAAAAAAGTCCTAAGTGTTATACATTGTCGAATTCAGAAAAAAATGCTCTACAAATTGGCGTTAAAATCAGATATAGCTTCCATAAGAAAAAATTGACCTGATGACGGTTTTGAAAAAAAGAAACGTCGCACGGAAAATATAATTGGGGATTCGGATTCCTTGCAAAAAGTGGCCATGACAAAGTTTTCACACAAATTAAATTCGACATCAAATGAAAAAGTTACGGACAAAAAACAAAAATCCACTTTTTTACTTTTTTCCCTATATCTCAAAAACTAAAAGAGCTAGATAAGTTCTGTTTGCATCGAATTATTAAGCACCTGAATATACAACTTTGCCCTAATTTAACCGAAGTCGTAACTCTTACCGTTTACGAGATCCCCATAGCGGCCCTCAAAAAATGAAAACCCTGTATAAGCATTTCTTCAAATGCATACAGGTGAAGAATAATGAGACTCTGATAAAATGGGAAAAATTGCTGTGATCACAAATGAGCAGCTTAACCCTTTCGCTGCGGCACTTGTTTGTAAAGTTCGTGCCTTAAGTGCGGCGTTCGTCAGGTCTTATGGATTTGGTGAGTTATGGTAGCACAATTTATCCAGCATTCACACATGAAACACGAAAAATAAAACCGGCTAAATCCGGTTCACGCAAGAAAGTGTTAAAATGCCTTCCAAATAAAGTGTACACTACATTTTTTCAAATAGCTTAAAATTTTTAATTATTTTGCAGAAATAATTAGTGTTAAAACTTTTAAATGTTGTTTTTTAAAAATTAACTAGAACAGTCATTCATTGTTTTACCCCTGGAGGCCTCATATGTATTTACTAAATGTAAAATAAAAATCAACTCTGTTCACCATCATAAAATGTTTTTCTGCAAAATAAACATTGGAACAACATTTCTAGTGTTTTTATTTGCCCTTGCAATTTTTCTTTCACATCCGTTGTAACCGGCCTTCCACTGTATAGTGATTTTTCAATCTAGTAAACTATTTTACGAATTTACATTTGCCGATATTACTCGTATAGATATTGCATAAAGTTAGTTCACATATATGCACACACAACATGTAAGCATTTTAACACTTTAACTGCCAAGCGTACATTAATATAATTCTATGAGCTCAAATGTCATAATTTCACAATTTTAGCTTTAAATGTATAAAAGGTTTAGAATAGTAACATAACAATCAAAAGAAGTATTAATAGATAAACAACTACTGGCCGTTGTATGAACTGGTATACTTCACCTACATGTGAAACAAAGTACTCTAAAAATTTTGGGTTTTTGTTCAAGTATGTAAGCAAATGTATATCGCAAGCAAAAGTAAATAAAGTACAAGATAGACCAATTAAATTCCTTTTTTTTGTTCGTTTTACTTTTGAATTATGAACATACACCATAACCATTAGTCCATTTTAGGTTTTAAAACTAGCCGTTATGACGGCTAGTTGTCGTAAGAAATATTAAATACACTTTCTGTAGGTCATTTTGCTATTTAACTCATTTAACAAATTTCACTCTCGAGCTGAAATATTTTTACTTGTTATAACAGGATATTTATGACGACTGACCGTCAATAAAAACACTACACGACTGGCAGTTAAAGTGTCGAAGCTGTTATTTTTCCACACTTTTGTATTATGCAACGTGTTGAATAAAAAAAAATTAATTAAAATAAAATTTTTTTTAATGAAACCCAAGTTATTTTATATTATTTACATTATTAGTGTTAAAATAATTTGACTTAAAAGTACAACACATATATATGAACTAGCCTTGAAAGTGCAGTAATGATGCAACATAGAGATCCTTTAGGATTACTTTTGCTTTTATAGACTACACCTGCTTAAGAAAATCAGGTGATTTATTTTGCGAGAGATGATATCATTACCTAATGGTATTTGACGAAACAACTTTATATATCAGTCATGATTTTTAAAAGTCATACAAAGTCAATGGCTGTAAATTTTATTTTGCTGATTGAAAAACCAATTTAACATTTTTTTTGACACAGTGTTATGCTTAACAAAAACAAATTGTTTGGAAATGATGATTTGCAGCTCTATGCTTACTTAACATTAATATGATCTTGCCACAACTGAACAACAAAAAAACTTGACAGATAATACTGTGATTCGTCCTCTTTTACAAAATCAATTATTCACTTAAACCCTTTACACACACATACCATAAATGTTTTAAATTACTGGAGAGCTAGAAAGCACATTAGGGACAAGCAAAATATTGTACCACGCCGGTATTTTGTGTATTAAATTAACGACTAAATAGCAAGCTGCTGTAAATAATTTTTCCTCAAAATCTGCAATTTTCGTCAGTTATAGAAAAAACATTCTGTATCTTAGAGGAAAGTTTTTTGATACATGAACCTGTTCTTACATAGTTATCAAGATAAAACCAATTGACACACCTATACCATACTACCCCATCCACCCCCCACAAATAATTTCAAATCTTTCACTTTAAACCTTCAATTTGAAACAGTTGAGCTAAGTTAAATTAGGGACGAAAAGGTTGAAGAAGTTTTAAACATAATAAGTTGAAGATTTACCTCTGCCTGGTCGGCCTTTGTTTCCACTGCTAGCACCAATGCCGCCGCCGCCGCCACCACCGCCACCTCCTCCTCTTGGGCTTCTATTCTGAAATTTTCCTGGTCCTAAACGGTTGCCCCGTGTTACAGATGGAATCTCTGATGTGGTTAATTGAATGTTCATGGCTCGTCCATCTAATGGTACTCCGTTATATTGTTTCATAGCTTTGATGGCATCTGCTCTTCTTTCAAATATAACATCGGCTGTTCCTAGAGATCTCCCCGAGCGATCATAATGTACGGCAGCATTTTTTAATGGACCGAATTCGGCAAACAGTTCTTGAATATCAGAATCAGACACACCAAAATCTAAATTGGAGACCATTAATTTTGTGGGCCCCATATTTGACTGTACTAAGTTTCTGACGGCTGCAGTTTTACGTGGGCCATATCCCTCAAATAGATCATGCTTCCAAGCACTGTTAACGTCTCCCTAAAGAAATAAGTGGACCTTGTCAAAACCAACACTTCGGGTGGACATTTTTAGAAGTTGAACTCAGCAAAACTTGTTTCGCAATAGGCACTGCTGGTTCCACATATGCAAAATAATTCAAATGTTATTTAAAAGTATAAATGAATTACCCTCGTATAAGGTCTTGCAATTCCACCGCGATTGCGGCCTCGTTGTACACCTCCAGTTCTTCTAAAATTTCCACGGCGTGTGATGCCGCCAGAACGAGGGCCGCCTCTTCCACCTCGTTTTGCACCGCCGCCGCGACGACCGCCTTTAGTGGATTTAATTATATCGTCTAAACTCATATCAATTTTATCAACCATTTTCATGCTTTATAAAACTGTCTTTATTTCTAAATTTACAAAGCGTCACAACACAACGATCAAACAACACAATGGCGACGAACAAGAGAACGTTCTTGTAGTGTGCGCATGCTTATAAATTCTAATACGTTCAGAAAATTATTACAGTTTACTATTCACTTTGGATAGAGGACGTTCGATTCGATTATTTAGTACCCTATTATTTAGAATTTAGATACTTCATAATTATTTTCAAATTAAAAACACGTATTGGTCTCTCAAGTTGTAGTATCTTAACTATTATCTAAACAAAGTAAATTATTACATGCTTTACCACGTATACATACAATTATTTTATTGAACTTATAAATATAAATTAATAGGATTTACATTAATTAATAAATATAATAAGACTTTAAAATAAATTACACCAATAATTATTGAAATTGTTTCTTAAATAATGTGAATTATGACTAGTGAGTTTTTTTAATTAAAATTAATCATTTTTCTGGTTGCTTCGAATAAATTATCGTTATGAAATGTGCATTACTGTTATTATCTTTCAACCCACATCGTAAATGTGTTAAGTAAGTCTGGCCAATTACGATTTATATTTGCAAGGTCGTTAATTTTAATATTTCCGCGAGCCAAAGATCCTTATCGTCAGTTTCTGAACGTATTTAGTATATAGTGCGTGTGCGCCACCTATGAACGTATAAAAAAACAGGGCGAATCAGGTAAATGTGATTTGTATTTATATTTAGCAGAACTAGCTTTTAGTTCAATTAATCATACCTCCCACACTGTTTGTACACGAAATTGTATAGCAGGTGTTTGAGGCAACGTATGTATTACTTTAACAAAAGATTTTTGCACGAACAGCCATCTAGTAGAAATATATTACATTGTATTGCAGCGGGTAATTTTAAGTTTTTTAGATGCGTTTGAAAAATTTTCAATTTCCGATATGTATATCTTATCGCCCTTAATTATAAGTAGCTATGTAATGTCAAGTATTAATATGATAACATGTGTCTATGAAGATCATTATAAACATTATTAAAGTGTATTATTGTTTACTCTGGTAAAATATTGAGATTATTATAATCCTGCAAGCCTGCAACTAGAATATAATGAAATAAAAACCAGAAGTTAATTTGAAGTCATAGTGAACGTGTAGCAGATTTTGATTGTTAAATTTTTCATAAAATTCAATCATTTAGCTTTAGCTTTAGAGACATTAAAATTAAATTTAAAGTACAGTTCTTTGACTTGAGTTTGATTGCGTATAATAAATAATAAAGGTAAATAACTTTCAAATATTGATTTAAATGAAACTGAAGTTATATTTTTCATTAGTTTTGATTAATTTTTTAAACAATTTGTCAAAGATAACTTGACCTTGATGAGAATTCAAAAAACTGTAACAGATTGTTAAATATGATAAATATAAATGTGTAGAAAACATTCATGACTCTTTTAACTTTTAAGATTAAAAAAATTTATATTTAAATTCCAATTTTTATGATTTAGTACTATTAGTAGTAGTACTTTTAAAACTGAAAGAAAAAAAAATGGAAAAAAATGCTGCTCTTTAGAGATATTTGTACTTGATAACATTAAACTGTAATATCAATGTTTTTTATTTAGTACTAGCAATAGCTGTGTATGGTAACATAATCTTCTTTTCAATTTTTATAATATTTTAAAACAAAAGCTATGATAATTTTAAATGATTTACAAATTCATAAAATATAAATAGGTACCTATGAAAAACTTAATATAAATTAACGTTTAACTAATTTCAATGATTCATTTATTCAGCTTCAAATCAGGATATTCTCTATCAAATAACATTACAAAGTTTTTTAGGATGAAATATGTTAGACTGGCGCTAGTCAACTTTTTTAAAAATACATAGTATACTTTTTCATTTATTCTTATAGATAATTTAATTTTAAACCTGATCATGCATTAGAAAAATGAACATAAATCATATTCTTGAGTTTTAAACTCATTTTTCCATGTATGTTCATTTTTTTATTGCCCTTACAGATTTAGAATTAAACTCTCCATTAGAATCAATAAAAAAAGTATACTATGTATTTTATTTTGTAGTGTGTTTTGACTATCGCTGATTGAATACATTATCGTAAAAAAGACATTGTTATGTTATTTTATAGTAAGTTTTCTGATTTAAAAAATATAAGATTTTTAGAATTCTCCTTTCAAAATAACAAAATTATAGGGGTGTTACAGTTACAGTGATCACTCGGCATAATTAAAATATTTTTATAAGCTTCATTAAAATAGAACTTATCTTATTTCTTTAAAAAATCGCTGTTTTTTTATAAAGCTTGTGAAAATTACTTTAATAATACATACATTGTTTTTTGCCGCTATTCACCTTTATATTTAATACCCTTATTATTAAAATTGAAAATGTAATAGGTAAACATTTGTCAAATACCACTAAAATTTACCTATTTAGTGACTAAATAGGTATAATTAATTCCATGCTATTCTAATGGTAGTTGTAAATGTTGATAAAATAATTGTTCTTAGTTTTTTGCTTTTATAATTCAAAAACAACTTGTACTTTATATTCAGTGTATGAGTAGTAACAGATTCAGTTAAACAGTCACACTGATAGTGCAAAACAAAAATAAGCATACTAGGAAAATTTTTGGGAACAAAGGGGTTTAAAATGTATTTATTATTTTTCACAAAATCGTTGTATTTGACTAAATCGCCCACCCCTATCGAATATCGATAAATATGGAATAATCGCCAGACCTAATTCGCGCACAACTTAATGCATTCTAATGTTAACTCATCATAAATAAATAAGTCAAATAATAGTACATTGCTTATGACGTTTTCTGAAACTCTTTTTTTATGTTTATTCACATAAATCGAGATATCAATATATCAATATATCGCCAACCCCTACTAAACAAAACACAATCGCTGTAGAAATTGGCAGTTTATAACTTGTCTAATTGCATTTTTATATTTTTTGTAGTCATTTTTATTTTTTATGTAAAGTTTTTAACAATTTTATGATGACATGCTACTTTTTCTTTCATATGTATTTACCAACAACAATTTTTTAAAATACAAGTATTAATTATGTTTTATTATTATTTAAGTTTCCATATAATACTTCTTTTTGAAAAATTAAGAAAAACTTTTAGAAAGGAAAATGTCTGAGCTTAAATTAGTACTAGGAGTAGATATTGGAACAACTTCCGTTAAAGTTTGCATTGTTAATATAAATACTCAAGAAGTTGTTGCGAAACAAAGTAAAGACACACAATCTAATGTACCAAGTGATCAAGGGACCGACGGAAATAAACAAGATGTGCCTAAAATTATATCTGCCTTAAACACATGTGTAGCAAAACTACCAAAAGATTTGTTACGTCAGGTATAATATAAAATCAAACAAAACTGTGTAACATTAACAAAAATATATTTCAGATTACAAAAATTGGAATATGTGGACAAATGCATGGTGTAATGTTATGGGACAACAAAAATAATCCAGCGTGGGATAGAGTAGAGCGAGATGGTTCATTGATAAGATATGATGTTGTCCACGATAATGTTTCTGCTCTTTATACATGGCAAGATAGCCGTTGTGAACCTGCTTTTATAGCATCATTACCTGTGCCTCAATCTCATTTATCAACTTATTCCGGCTATGGTGTTGCCACACTATTTTGGATGGCAAAATATAAGTATGTACAACAAATGAAATGAATGGCGTGCAGTTTGCCAAAATAAATTTACCACTTTTACTATCTCAAAAACTATTAGTGCGATGAAGTCAGTGAAATGTTTTTAAATTTCAGATAACACAACCATTTTTTAATTACAGAAGAAAAAACATATTCAATTTTTCTTTATATCTTTCATTTAAAAAATTACCATTTTTATGTACTGGGATGCAAATTATTGAATAGTGACATTTGTTTTTTGATGCATGTTCAAATGTTTTTAAAAGACAGTTTACTTTTTTATTTTTTACAGTGACCGTATTGCATTCTGAAAGTGTAAAAAAGTTAATGTAGAATAATATCAATTTTTAATGTAGTAAACCATTTTAAAAACAATTGAAAAGATATTGAAAAACAAATGCCACTGTTCAATAGTTTGTATTTCGTAACATAAAAGTATTTCTTGTCATAGAAATAAACGCAATAATTTAAAAGATATTTATAATATTGCATTATTTAATTTATTTTCAGAACGGTTTATCGATGTGAATTTTTAAAACTGATTTGAAATTGACTCAAAACCTGTAAACTCTCTGCATCTCTTACATTTTCTTAAAAACGGTGGCAGTCATATTATTTTTGAAATGCTAAATATTGAGTGTTACTTTGCTTTATTACTGACAATATTAATACATATGCGAAAGACAGTTTTTGAATTAAGGTTTTCTAATAATTAATAATCAGTGCTGCAACCTAAGCAGGTGCTCTGCTATGGTGTCAATTCTCCTATAGTCTCCAAGATTATAGACATTATCTTTGGGGCCTTGGTTTTACTGTAACTTCTCATTTTTTAAGATGATTTTGCAAAACAAATTTTTACACAAACTGATTGTAATACTCAAGCATTTAAAAATCCTGTTTTTCAAAAGCTTTGTGCAAATTGTTTCTTCAGATCTAAATTAAGACCATATACAATTAAAAAATATTGAAATGTAACAGTGTTTTTTAAATTTGAGGGTCTTAGGACGCTTCAACATCTGAGGTCACTAGCGTCTGGGAGGAGGGGGCGGGGAACAAGCAAAGGGTGGGTAAGGTAAGAGTAGGTGGAATTACTGTCACAGCATTTGCCTATAGTAGCAACAGTGTTTTTGATTAATATTTGTTAATAATAAAATTTAGGTTTTTAAATTTTGTTCTGTTCGTATGTGAGGTTTCAACATTTTTATACTGTCACAGAGCAGTGGTCTCCAGAGTGGGGTTCGCGCACCCCCGAGGATGCGCGAGATATTTTGTAATAAATTAATATTTCTGTTTACACATTATAATTTTTTAAAAATTGTAAAATAATGTTTATGACTTTTTCGTCTGGGGTGCGCGCTGATTCTGTGACATTAAAGTAAAGGTGCGCAACCAAAAAAATTTGGAGACAGCTGATTTAGAGAACTAAAAGCCCTATTAGAATCAAGAAAAAAATGTGAGAGTTACCATTTAAAAAAATGTTGATGATGTCATTACTCAAAAACAAATGAAGATCAAGAATTGAGTGTACTTAAAAAATGTGTGCTCTTAAAATCTGAGGATTTTTTCCAATAATTTATTGTTTCAATGTTAATGAATTTATTCTATACTTATGCCGTACACTGTGTCTATTTGTTATTAAAACTGTGCTATTTTTGTTTAATTGCTAGACCAGAAAAACTATCGAAGTTCAATAATGCTGCAACCATACAAGATTTTACAGTTGCTATGCTTTGTAACTTGGACAAACCAATAATGTCAGTTCAAAATGCAGCAAGCTGGGGCTATTTTGATTGTAAAAAATGTAAGTGGAACACACAAACACTAAACGAAGCCAGTTTCCCAATAAATTTACTACCAAAAGTAGCTAAAAGTGGCAGTGTAGCTGGTCTTTTAGCTGACAACTGGCACACAATTCCTAAAGGAACACCAATCGGTAACCACAAAAAAAAAATTAAGGAAAGAAAATAATTGATTAACATTTTTAGGAGTTGCATTTGGTGATCTGCAGTGTTCTGTATTGGCAACAGTTGAATCCATACATGATGCAGTCTTAAACATATCAACTTCCGCACAGTTAGCTTTTGTAGCTGAAGATTATCAACCCAATAGTGGCTCTCCAGCTCCACAACCATCATCTGTGGAATATTTTCCATATTTTGATAACAAGTATTTAGCTGTTGCTGCCTCTCTTAATGGAGGTAATGCTTTGGCTACATTTGTTAAGATGGTACAACAATGGACAATGGAGCTTGGCTTCTCTGTGCCTCAATGTGAGTGCTTATTTTTATTAGGTTTACCGTTCAAATGTTCAATTAGATGTATGTGGTTATTTTATGTAATATCTTTTCCAGTTTTAAAATTAGATATAAAAAGTTTTGTGCATTTGGATCATTTGAAATGCCAAATAAAATAATAATTTTTCTCAAAAGTGAGTTATTAAATATCGAACTAGCTTTTTTATGTTCAAAAATAACAGAAATTACAAATATCGATAAATGCTTTGTTGTTGTATTTATATTGTTGTGTGTAAATTCTAACACTAAACATATCTTTTATGTAGCAAAAGTATGGGATAAAGTTATGGCTTTAAGTTTGGAAGATGCAGCTGTTTCTGATTTACAAATAATACCCACATTATTGGGAGAACGTCATCTTCCAGATGCTAGTGCTGCAGTTAATAATATAAATATAGGAAATATTGGACTAGGTCAGGTTTTTAGAGCTTTGTGTCATGGTTTGCTGCACAATTTACACAGGTACATTTACATCTTATATTAATTGTAATTTTCTATATACAGGGTGTCCCAAATTCGAGTAAATGCATGGGGATCTCGCTTATCTTAAGAGCTACGAGGTTGGTTAAATTAGGGCAAAGTTGCGAAATTAGATGCTGATCAAATATCTGCAAAGAAAATTTTCATAGCTGTCTTAATTCAAAAGTTATTCAAGAATAGCTGAAAAAAATGATTTTCGTTTTTTGGCCCTATATTCTACATTTTTTAAGATATCGACAATCTGAAAGCACTTCTTCATTGCAACTTTTTACGCTTTATATTTTGAGAAAACATAGAATTTCCAACAACGTTTCTTCTCTTCAGAACCATCAACTTAATTTTTTTAAATACTGCGAAAAAAATTTAATCTCATAGTCGGATAGCATTTTGCTTCTGATTTCAATGATATATGACATTTAATATCTAAAATGATATTTTGCCACAAAAGTTAGAGAAAAACTCATTTTGTCCAATTTTTGAGACAAATAATCTTGTACAAAAAAAAAGCACTAAGGCAACTTTTCAGGGGTGCCAAAATTATTAATTATAACTTATATAACAATTAAAAAGGAAAAAAATTGAAAGAGTTATGCGATTGTTTCTTTTACCTTTTTTTAAAATTACAAAAAGAATTAGATGACATTTTTTTGTTCGTCAGTAAATTTTGATGATAACACTGGAAAGAGGTGGCATTTTTAAAAGTTTGCCTGATAGTGACAAAAACATTAAAAAATCCAATTTTTTTCGGAATTAATAAAATAAGTGTTTATGGAATTCTTGTGATTCTTATTACTGTTTCATATTGCGACGAAGTTCGCATAGTTTTTGAGAATGAAATGATTTTATGAAAAGCAGAATTTTGCTAGTCAGCAAGAAGTGGTTCAAGTTCAAATTATGTATTTTTTTCATTCTCTCATCTACATTTTAATATGTAGCTTATTATTCAGTAAAGTATGGTCAGACACAATAGAAAATCACATAATAGAATTGAAAATTAAAGCCACTTTGCCTGTGAAATGAGATAAAATCCCTTAAAAATGATTTTGGTAATTTAATTTGGAACAAAAAACAAACAAAAAGGGGGTCTTCCAAAAAAATTAATTTCATTAATAATTGACAAACAGAGTTCGTTATTTAGTAAATGAAACTTTTCATATTTACTAGTTGTCTTATTTACTTTAGTCATTCAAATTTATTATCAACTAAATTTTTTTATGAGATTTAACCTTAGAAATTATTTTGTAAACAATATTTTTTTAAATTAAATAGTATATGCATTTTATTAAGTTTTTGACGTTATTTATTAACAATAAATGAAAATAAAATTATGGTAACTATGACTTACCCTGAATTAAAGATATTAACCAGTAATTATTGTATATACATAATTACCAGTAATGAGAAAAATAAATTTTAAATTCCCAATTTTTTCTTTAATTTTCATTAAATATAATTGTTACAATTTACAGTAATCATAAACTTGTATATCACTTTAAGAATAAAAATTTTGTAGCATGATGCCCAGGGATATATTAGCAAAATCTAATATAAACCGCATTGTTGGAAACGGATCTGGATTATCTCGTAATAAAGTGCTTCAGAAGGAAGTTCAGCAATTATATCAACTTCCTCTTGTTTTTACTACTGGAGGTGATGCTGCTAAAGGAGCAGCAATGGCAGCTGAACAACAACATTAATAGTTTTGTCCTTAAATTTTGCATTTTTTTTTTTTAAGACGCAATTTTTATCATACATCAATTATACGAACTAGTCAAGTTAACTTTTGCGCCTTGGGGTTCTCAGAAATTATAAGAACTTCAGAATTAGTTAAATAATAAAATTAAAATTTTGAGTTAATATTTAAATTTCTTAACTCGATATGTTCCTAAAATAATGGGAAATAACAAAAAATACCAATTTTTCTTTTTCTTTAATTTCTTTTTCTGGGTTTGTGAATGAGCACTTTGTTATGACAATGCAAAAAATTAATAGTGACATTTTTTAATTATTTTTTTATGATTTGTTAGACTGAAAACCAATTTTTTCAGTTTAATTTTTTTTACATTTTCAAAACTAAAAGTCATGGTATGTTTTAAATTTAATTTTTTCTTTGTTGATGCTAAATTGTAATGCAATTGTCATGAGAAATAAAGAAGTTGACTATCAACTAACAAACATTAAAAGAGATATCAAATAACAGATGCCACTATTCAATTGTTCATATTTTATAACATAAAAATGCCCATCTTTTAACTGTGCCAATAATCAAGTGGTTTAAAGTGCATGAAGTATAAATTTTTAAATTAATTTTTGCAAAGATTCAAGAATTAAAATTCTCCAATTTTTGCTCATTTAAATGACTAAAGTTCTCATAGTTTCTGAGATCTCCATAGCTGCCAAGTTTTTTAGAGCAGACTGTAGAAATTTGAATGTTTATTTAAATTAATTTACAACGATTTACTTGTATGTGTTTGTAAAGTTTTGTTTTATTTTTTTAAGCCAAATTTTGCGATACAGAAACTAAACATATTTTATACCAGAATTAAAATCATGAAAGTGCATTTTAAAATTCTAACGTAATATCAACTAAAAAGGGGTACAATAATTTTAAATCTAATAGCAACTAAAATATTAGTTTTAGTAAAATGCTTCTTTTTAAGTGAACTTCATACAACATATGAGCATCAAATTATTTGCAATCTATTAATTAGAAATCCCTATATAAACAACTAAAGCATATTAAAATATAATCAAATAATAATTGTAGAGCTATAAAATATTTATGATAGTAATAGATGTTCATTAAAGGAGCAATTTTTTTATAAGTAATTATTTAGCAGTACAATGTAACATTAGTCTGATAGTCACTCCAAACAGCGAAGGTCAGTTGCCATTTTAAAGTTTACAATTGTAGGAAGTAATACGGTGATATAATAATAGTGATGACCATACTAGTCATTGTAATTGTTATTGTCTTATTAACATTATAATTCATATGGTAAATAATACATAAGTACATAATAGTTACTCACAGGGTAGATTTTCGTTAACTTAGTATTGAAATGAAAGTGACTAGAACCGTTGACAATATATATATATATATATGTATTTAAGTATTATATTTCATATAATAATATACAATTGTGTAAAAAAAGTGTTCACTAATTTTATTAAAATGCACCCGGGCCCCCGATGTACAGGGCCCCAAAACGGCAATCGATAAAAAATAATTTATCAGTTGTAATAAAAAGAAAACTTTCACAAATAAAACTTAAAAACTAGTGATAAGCTGATTAGTAACAATTGTTTAAAACAGTGGATAAAAAGGCCAGGAACAGTTCAAATTGTACAGGCCATAATATCGTTTTTGATATGGAAAGTGAAAATAAAGAAATTTAAACAAAATATACACAAGAGGATAATAAAAAATAATTAGCTTCAAAGACATGACAGAATCAGATTTTACTTATAAAGTCAGAGCAACACGTACTTTAACATTTAAAAATATTGAATTTGAAAATCATTCAAATAAAGTAAATAATTTTTCAAGGACTAGGTGGAAGTGCAAAAATTCCTACCCACCATATATGTAAAACAAAAATGTTTTTTTCGATGAGATAGGTACTGGTGAAACTTTAGATAACCCTATATAAGTTATTACATTTTTTTTTGTTTTGTGCCCTAATCGACACCTTGATTTCTCAAATAGACTAACAATTTCAGTCAGTTCCTTAAATTTTACAAAATTATAAAATACTGATTTTTTGTTAAAGAAACTTGTTCGCCTGAACTGTTAGAAAAATATGTAAATAAGTTTTACAAAAAAAAATTGGATGTTTTAAATGAGAAAGAACCTACAAAAGAAGTTTTTTAATATTAAATATAATAGAATAAAAGTCCTTATATAAGATCAAACCACTACTCTTGCTTTAATTTACCAAAAAAAAAATTTTTATAAAGTTTTCCTCAACATTTACATTGCACTTAGAATTTATTTAACACTTCTGGTCACTGTTTTTTACCACACCATCAAATCATCTTAGATATAATGCTCAAACTTATGTTGAAAAATGAAAGATCTTGAGAAAAAAAGCGTTTCTTGTTTTTTAGATTTATTTTCTTTAGTTTTGAATCAGTGATATTAAAAACGCACCAGAAAAGTTTCAGATGGAATTTTGGAACTTAAAGAAAGACAAGATTTGAAAAATATAATCGAGCATGGCCTTTTTATATGACTTTTAAGAAATTGGCTGGCTGCGGAAGAATTTTCAAATTTAATCAAACATGCCAAAATTATATATTCTTTATTTGGTTTCACTTATACATGTGGAGAAATGTTCTCAAATCCAAATGTAGAATAACTGATGTGCATTTGGTAAACAACATGTGTTTAATGACAACAGAAATTCAATCAGACATCGACCCTTCGTCCAAATCTGCACAGCACCAAATGTCGCATAAAATAAAATTTCATTTTATTTTTTTATTTTTTAGCACGAGATTTATGATGCGGCATCTGATGACAGTATCGAGAGCAAGTCTGAATGAGTGTGTTCTTATATTTTTCTTAATTTAATTGTGTTGTCTTTCAATTGTTTAATTATTCACCAAAGAAAAATTATTTACTTTGTAATTTTGACAAAATTTTTAAACTTGAAGCATTTAAAATTTTTCTTTCAATAAATAAAATAAAAAATAAATTATGCAATTTAGCAAAAATGTTCGCGCAATATGAAAGTGATGATTAACCGATAGGACCCGCAGAAGAAACATAGAATTCATTCTGGCCCCCTACTTAAAAAAGGTTGCCCTGGTTTAGAAGACGAATTGATATTTGAAAATTTGAGATACGAGTATTATGACGAGTTTAAATGAAAAAAAAAAAAAACTTACTGTAACTGTAAACTAATCACTGAAATGATAAAAAAATAACCATACAATAATCACAAAATTTTTGTTACAACTGTTGGTAAAAAAAGTCAAGCTCATCATTCAAGTTTTTTAACAATTTATTAATAATTATAAAACAAAATACAAAAGCACGTGAAAAATAAAGTTAAAGTATACAAAAACACAACACTTATTAGTAATAATAAAAATTATAAAACATGTCAAAAATAAAATACTAGCATAAAAAATAAATGCTATCATAAAAGATTCAATACTTATTCAAAATTAACAAATTCGGGAAGTATTCTCTTCAAAGCTGAAAAAAATAATTGTTAAATATTTCCAGTTTAATACAAAAATTTTAAATTTAAATTTCGAAACATATGTGAGGGAGCCTTTATTGGTTACTGAACGTACAAATCAGCTTGTTTTTCTATTTAATTTCAAAACATCATGTAAAACACTACAAGAATAAATCCAAGACAAAAAATACTTCAAAAATAAAAATAAATATTTAATGAAGCTCATTTATACAACTTAAGAGAAAGATTATAATATAAAATATAACCGATGTACATTAGTACAGCTAAACTTGTGTTAACAAGAGGTTGTTGAATTGTGACAAAAAATCTAAATCACTTATCAAATGTTACCTAAAATTACCTTGCAAAAACCTCGTTAAAATTTTGTACAATTTTTGAAAATAAAAAAGATACGGTTTATATTCAAAATCTTGAAAATTTAAGTTTTCATCTAAAACAGAAAAATGAAAACCTCTATTACAAATCCGATGGCAGGTGCAGTGACCTAAATCAGATTATTACTAATTATTGCGTGCATCCTAGGAATATTTCAAATTTGTACATCCTGTTCTCTGCAGAATGATAAATAATAGAGGATTTCATGTTAGTTGGTGTTTGTGAAATCATTACAAAATAAATTTTCAAGAAGTACAAGCTCAACATGCATGAAAAAAAATTTAAAATTTTTCTAATTTAGTCATGCACGAGTCCTTCTACTTTTAGGTGTAGGACTATGTTTTAAAAATAAAAACCAAATAAACATTATCAGAATTAAAGTAATAGTATATTACATAACAAGAGTTGTAAGAAGCATATTACCCACGAGTGGAAAAGTTGCACACCGAGTTGCGTAATTGCTTTACAACTCGAGTTTTGTACTATACTTCTTCTAGGACCACATACGATTTTATCGGTTTTTTAGCTAATTGAGGCGTTGTTTGCATAAACAACACTTGTCAATTTTTTTTCAAATCTGGGAACACACTTTCAATGGATAATTGGTGCTATATCCGACATCCCTTATGCAAAATAATTCCGTAATAACACCAGTAATTCATCATATAAGCGCGGAAACTTATGATCTTCCAGGTCCTGATATTAATGCAGACGACAACAGCAGCCAAAATGAAAAATTTCTAAAATTGACAAGTGTTGTTTATGCAAACAACGCCTCAATTGTGTAAACACACTTGTATGTACACTGTTAATTGTCAATTTTGACAGGAGTCTACTTTGATCATTTCTAGAAAACTGTGCTTTTTGCTCACCGTGCATAAAGACCCTCTCACTATGCAAGCAGGCTGTACAGTAATATTATATTACAATAGTGGTCGTAGAAAAAGTTATTTAAGAACTGACATATTTACCAATATTATCAAACATTAGTGGTGGAAACTTGGTAAACGATTTGTGCGTGTATCTACTGCCTTTGAATTTAATAGAATTTTGAACGTTTTTAATTTCATCCACTAACGCTGTATGCACAGGTCGTTTTTTTAAAACTAAAATTAAAGCAGTGTATCCAAGTACTATTAATACTTTTAGTGGTACAATTTCACTCTTGTTGGATGTACCTAAAAACAATATAAATGACTGATTTACACAGAAAATGTACACATCAGCCATAATACCATTATACATCTCAAGTTTTTTGTGTACTTTGAAGGCATACTTTCCTACAATAAGTTTAACTTCATCTATAAACGATAAATTTTCTTCTTTTTCATACAACACCATTAAAATAGTGTCAAATTTATATGCCACATATATCATGCTTTCAAAATAATTTTGTACGGCTGTGGACTCGTCATTGAAAACCGTATTGATTCGTAACTTTGTGAAATGATGCGCACAATACCTATAACTCATCACCCACAGTAAATGGCTAAAATTAAAATAAACTTGATGATAACATTTAACACTATTGATTTACAGGGCCGTTTTAATATAAAGACTAAATTAAAGTTACTAGAGAATTCAGCAAATTTCTTCAACAACTTTTATGAATATTACGAAGTGAACTCTCATCAAACGCAAAAGTATTTATTAAATATGAATAAAAATCAACAAAGTGTAATAATTCAAAATTTTAGTTTATACATTTGAAACAACAAATACAAGAGCCGCTCAGAAGCCAAACTGATCACAACTCCATGAAAGGAAATTAATAGAGTTACAACGTTACAAGTAAGTACTGTTTTTCAAACTTAAGGTTAAGATAGGCTAAAGTCTGTTTTATACTACACTATTTTTTCGTTTAAGAAAATCGTATACGATTTTCTAGTACGGTGTCAATTAGAAATTAAAAATCTTGAACGAAAAATTCGTACGAAATTATTACCGTCCCTATATGCGTCCAATTTTAGCATGCGGGCATGCGTATTCTACTGTTACTGTATCTGACCGCATGTCATGTGTGGGTTAGGTTAACTGAAACAATCAAACGATGTTAAATACTACTTATTACCGTTAATCCCTCATAATTTATTTTGTAGGAATAAATATGTAGAATGAGACAAGCGTTAAATATACGTTAAATTTGAAAATGATTTGCTTTCTGTTGTGATCAAATTGAACATTTGACATGGTTACTCAAGGTGCCAACAAAATATGATTAAAGTTACTAAAAAGTAACCAAAATATATTGGGGTTTTCGTACCAAAATATAATACAATGTAAAAGGTTCATATTTTCCATGCTAAATTCTTGAACGAAATTTTTGTATCAAAAATCGTATACGATTTTCTTAAACGAAAAAATAGTATAGTATAAAACAGTCTTTATAAACAAAAATTACACATTATATTATTGATTTAAAATTTACATTTTATATTGCAAGACATAAAAATAAATCTTTCAAAAAGGGAAATAATTTTTGAAATGTACTTTAAAAAAACACCTAATTCTGCGATTTGATGAGAATAAATAGAATTATTAAGGTAAATTGTTGAGTTTCCAGTTAAGCACTAATCATGTACTCCAGTGGTGCTCAATCAGTGGTTCACGCCAATGTTACTTAAAATTTATTATTATTATATCTACAGAGGGGCAAGAAGAAATGAAAGAGAAAACTATTTATTGAAACGATAAGTCACCAGTGTAAAACAAGACAAAATTAAAAACAGTTGGAGGACCTTTTTTTTAGTCACCACTGCATAAAAGGATTGAAAGAGGCACAATAACAATTGATATGAAAAAGGGGGGCGCAAGTTCAAAAAGGTTAAAAAACAGTGACGTACTCTAATACTCGAATCGATAAATTACAAAAAGTTGAGTTCAGTTTGGCTTCTAAGTGGCTTTTATGAAAGTGACTAAACTCATGTGGTACAATAAATGTATCACTATGTACTATGTGTGTGACTTTATTGCTAATATCAAATATAACTGGTACAAATATACCAAATATTTATAATATAATTTTACCAGAAATATAAGTAAACCCAGGAGTATTTAAAACGACCCTTTTATTCTGTAAACTATGTACATTACCTTTTACTATCTGCGTTTTGTGGTGTCAGTGGATTAATATTCCACAATTTAAATCTGTATCTTAGTTCTGTACCTACACTAAATTTGTACAGACATCGAACTTCTTTGGTATCCATTAAAAAAATATGTCCACTGTAACTAATTTCATTTCTATTGCCATTCTTTATTTTTTTATTTTCATTTATTTTATCTATATCTCCTTTCTCAATTTCGTGTTGAGTTTGATTTTTATTGTACTTTTTAAAACAGTTTTGCATATTTTCATTTATTTCGTTTTCATCATTTTTCACAGTATTGCCTTGCGTTACATATTCATCATCCTTACAGTATATCTCAACATTACTTTGAGTTTTATTTTTATTCAGCGTATGAATATTAGTCATTGTATTAAAAAAACTGGAAAAAAAAATCATTCCAAAATTTGCTTTTAATAATTTCAGTTGAACAACTAAAGAGACAACCGCAATTGCCTATGAAATAAAAAAGAATCTAAAAACAAGAAAAATCCTGGTTTGACTTGCTTGATCACTGGCAAAATGCTAAAAGATTACCCTAAGGTTGCAAACGAGTTTGAAATACAAACGATTTCCAGCGATTTTTAGCAATTTCGTGCAAATTCTCGGTTGTTGTGTAACCGCTCATATACAGCGTCATTCAAAAAGTCTACAACAAACGAAAAAACAAAATTATTATCAATTTTTCAGAAAATTTTATTATTGATCAAAGTTAGTGCATGCTTTAAAACTAATTTTAAGATGAAAAAAGTTTATTATTAAAAAGTCATGACACTAGAGTTTTGGGCTTTTTGATTTTTTTAACGTTACATTTATTTAAAAAAAAAAATTGGAATTTGACCGTCAAAATTAATCTCGCCTTATTTTTAGATTACATATAAATTAATTTTTTAAATAATTTTTTTGTATCTCTTAAAAAAAGCATTACTCTTGCGAATATTTCAAAAATTGCTAAAATCTAGTGTCGTATGACTTTCTAATAAACTTTTTTTCCTCTAAAATTAGTTTTAGATCATGCACCAACTTTTATAACAAATATAATTTTCTGAGAAATCGATAATAAAAAACTTTTCTCTATTTGTTGCATACTTTTTGAATGTAAACATTTCTTAAAAAATTAAAGTTGGAATTTGATTGTCAAAATTAAAATCTAGCCTTATTCTGAATTCAAAATAACTTTTCTTTATAAAAATTTTTGTATCTCTTAAAAAGGGCACTTTCTTTTGCGAATATTTCAAAAATCGCTTAAATCTAGTATCCTATGCTTTTTTATTAAACTTTTTTCCTCTTAAAATTAGTTTTAGACCATGCACCAACTTTTATCAGGGATACAATTTTCTGAGAAATCGATAATAAAAAACGTTTCCATTTGTTACAGTCTTTTTGAATGACGCTGCATACTTGCATTGGTTTGTTTGATTTGCGCGAATACGTTCGCATACTCGCGAAGCTCATTTCGCGTGAATACGGTTTTAATGTAACATCAGTCTAAGGAAGCTATTATGAAGCTAACACATCTTATCAATGCAGCACTAACATAATGTGCCTGTGTATTGGAAATTTGCAGAAATAATTATGATTCTTAAGCCTGGAAAACACCAAATAAGAAAGTATTACACAGGTCAATACTTGACTCAAGAAAATTGGCTGATAGATAGAAATTCTGTACGGTCAGTACACAAGTAGCTGATATACAAGCAATTTCTAAAATTATAATGAAGTTATGGCATTCAGCACTGGGGCTCTATCAAGGTCAACATAAGTTATATAAATGTTCCAGAACAAAGAACCGAGACTCATTGTCAGTGCCCCTGGGTAATTTTACAATGACAATCTCCACCGAGATTATGAGGATGTGTGACACCCCGCCTGAGATCGATTATTTTATTTTATTTTATTTCAATGTTGTTTCATTTACTTTTAAATGAATAATATTGCAACAAATGCTGATGCATCAGTTACTAAAACACGTAACACTTCAAAAGAGTCTTTTTTTCAAAAGTTCTGAGGATTTCAACTTTAGTGAAACACATTAACGTTAAAATATTACGGTCATAACTTGGGTCCTACAACGTCAGCATTTGGGTTTCGTCAATCAACAAACGATTTGTTGATAAAGTTGTACATCATAATAGAACATACTACTCGCACAAATATGTGTTTATAGGAAAGAATGACAAAGATGCAACTACAATAAAAAAGAGACAGCAACAGGGAACCTAAAATCTTGGGACAGTCGCACGGGTAGTTATGAATCAACCTCCGAGAAATGTACAGCCAGTCGAAAAATAAAGGAGTTTGTTGTTAAAATTGTTGTGTTTTATTTGTTTCTTACTGTGTATTGATTACTTTAGACCTGTGTACTACGTAAAACAACGTTTGAGGGTCCAACCACGTTAGAAAGACGATCACGAGCATAATTAACAACAATAAATATAAGAGTAATAAGTACTCTTCCACAACAGTGCGGCCTATGTACAGTACGGTCTGTCACAGATGCGAACCATTAATGAAGAGATAAAAAAAATTGCAAAGAAGCATGAATAATGACTGCATAAACATTAGGATGTCAAGATGCTACAGCTTCTTGACAACCCAGGACTGGTGGCTGAAAAGAGAAAAACTGTTTGAACGAGTGTAATAAACTAATCAAGTGCGGTGCTGTAAACCAAGTGCTGTGCTAGTGCCACGCAATGTCAACGGTTAAGTACCAAATAGGCTAATACACGCTGGGACATCATTATTGCTAGATAATCTATGTTCATTGCAGTACATACCAGAGCCGGAAGATGCAAAAAAAAATATTTAAATGACTAATCAAAAAAACAACAAAATTACTTCATGATCACTTACGTTTGTACATCACTTTCATCTGTTGAGCAAAAGAAGTAGTCATCAACATTTCGATGCAAAAAATGATTTTTTCCACAGAATTTTCTTAAATGTATGCTATCTAAATAACTCCTAAAGCAAAATCGTATTAATGTACTTTTAAATTGGGCATATTGCAACTTACATATATAGTTCACATAATGCACTTGACAATCGGTCCCCCTGTAGTAAACCATGGTTCCATTTCCATATTTTCAATATATCTAAAATAAGAGCTATGTAGCTAAAACTATTTTACAAATTTTTATGTCGTTACTCCATAACAGCAGGTGTGATGACAAAAATATGTGCTAATCAACGTGCCACAATGCATAAAATTTACAAAATATTTTAAGAATGTCAAGCAAGTAATGTAATTTAAACACACTTTAACCATGTTTTTAATTAAGTGGATGTAAAATAAATACCATTCATGGTGTATATTAGGGTTACTCAACATTTTTTGTACATTTGTAATAAGTACCGTAATTCTAAAATACTCGCAAAATAAATGACAGATATTAACCATTAACAACATATAAATCAATCTGTAAAGAATTTCCATGTGATTTCCATTTACTATCTATCTCTCTGTCAGTTTTCTTATCTTAACTCGAAACCACTGATCGGTTCTGAATTAAATTTGTAGGTGTGTATATGGGTTTCTAGAGCAAACAATATAGTACATACTTATTATACCGGGTGATTCAGTTTGACTGTCGCACCCCTATAACTTTTTAATTATTGAAAATAACCCCAACAAACCTTATATTTTTGGAAACGGCGACAAATTCTCTAATAAGTGATGTGCATTTGTCATCTCTACGATGACGTATGTCAAATCCGCGATAGGCAACTGTTTTTTTTTTAAATTACATAGAATACATTTTTTGGTTGATTCGGATAGAGAATTTAATTCTGAATTCGACCATGTATAAAAAGAGTATGCATACATAAAAAAAAATTCGAGTAAAATCAGTTCAAAGTTTATTCAAATTATAGCAAACAGTCTATTTAACAACAAAAAATAATCAAATCTTAAAAATTATACTATAACTATCAATGGAAATGTAATAAAAATAAAAACAAATAATAAACGTCGACATAAAAAAATTAGACTTACAAACACAGTTGTCCTCTTATGTGTAACTGAATCGCTGATTGCAGAAAGGGTATAAGTCATTTTTTCGGACATTTTGAGTTTGTTACGTGAATCGACAATTTAAGCCGTCATACACATACACAGTTGGGTACATCTTTATACCCATTCCGGTACTCCTTAAGTATCAGAATGTGTATCCTTTATGTACCCAACGGTGTATGACGACTTTAATTGTCGATTCACGTAACAAAATCGACATGTCCGAAAACATGACTTATACCCTTTCTGCAATCAGCGATTCAAATGCTTTTTTTTAGAGTCTAATTTTTTATGTCAACGTTTATTATTTGTTTTTATTTTTATTAAAATTTAATTTTTATTACATTTTCATTGATAGTTATAGTATAATTTTTAAGATTTGATCGTTTTTTGTTAAGTTACATAGACTGCTATAATTTGAATAAACTTTGAACTGATTTTTCTCGAAAATTTTCTTATGTATGCATACTTTTTTAATTCATTGTCGAATTCAGAATTAAATTCTCTATCCGAATCAACAAAAAAATGTATACTATGTAATTTAAAAAAAAAACAGTTGCCTATCGCGGATTTGACAAACGTCATCGTAGAGATAACAAATGCACATCATTTAATAAAGAAATTGTCGCCGTTTCCATAAATAAAAGGTTTGTTGGGGTTATTTTCAATAATTAAAAAGTTATAGGGATGCGACAGTCAAACTGAATCACCCGGTATAGTTTAATTTACCACTAACACGTTCGCTGCCACCGCTCTAATGCATAAACAGCTGACGCAGGCCAACCCCTTTTAGCCATAAAAACTCAGTATGAGATATCTCGTAGCTGGGGTACGTGATAGACTTTTGTTAGTTGCCCATGTGTTGCACTGTTAATTTTATGCAATTTTACATGTAAAACTAGTTCTGTGCGTGTAAAAGTGTTTATATCATTTATAAATTTTTATTAATAAGAAAATCAATTTAATTTATTTTATATGTTTGTAGTATATCCATTACCTTACGTTCGTATGTTTTTTTTTCCAAGTTTTTAGACTTTTGGTTTTTTGTTACAAATATGGCACTAATATTTTTATAGCATGCTTTATCACGATTTTGTATAAAAATGTAGTTTTTGTTTTATTTTGCATCAATCGATATAATTTTTATTTTTTAAATAATTTTTTTTTTCTGACAAGTATCCAAACGCCAACTATGCTTTATTTTGAGGCCAAGCATCCAGTTAAACATGTGTATACGTATACTATAAAACAAACTAACTTTTACTAGGCCAAGAAGGTCAGATATCAATAAACGAGTAATACTCATAGTTGGTTTTCGCACTTCACAGGCCAACTACGAGCACACTTATGATGATAAAAACTAAAAACAAAAAGTGGGATGGAAAAAAAAGGGGGTAAAACCTAATAAAGGAGATTTGAGTTTTGTCGTTTCTTTCGGCAAAAAGTGCTGACAATGATCAATTTCCCTAAAAGGTCATGTAAACATATAAATATTTTATATTTACTAATGTAGATTTTAATTAGAAAATGATGATAACCGGGCAAACCAAAATCCACATGTCAATAGGTGAAAAACAAAACCAAGTCAAATTTGGTTTAAATGTATGATGTTGTTTGCTAAACGATCAAGTCCTAGCATATGATTTATTTTATGAAAATCCAACAGCAAACAATTATGTGCTTATATTTAAATCTCTTTTAGATAATATTTCTCTTACAAAAAAGAGATTTAATTTACTTTCCCATAAAAACTTAATTCTTGTGGTTAGTTAGGTTTCAATAAATTTTAGCCAAGTCGATTGTCACAATTAAATCATATTAATATTTTTTTACATAACTGCTGATTCTCTCTATTGTTTATCTTCTGATCAAATCTAGTTTTTTTTTTGGTTTCACAGCCTACTTTTTGTTTTTAAAATGTTTATTACTTTAAAAAATTTAAAAACCTTTGTTATTGAAAATCAACCCTTACGTATTTGGAATGAGAAAATATAAGGAACTGAAATAGGCCATAGCCAACTATACTTTCAATTTAAAAAAAGGTAAGTTTGAGTCATAACTTTTTAACGGCTAGCTTTACATTTTTTTTATTAGTACTATTAAATTCTAGATAAAAATATTAAAAAACAATCTCAAATTTTTTCGATTTTTACAAAAATAATGGAGATACGACACTATAAATATGACAAAAACTTAGTTATTTTCTAATAACTCAAAAACCAGAATTGATAGAATAGTTTTGAAAACAGTTCTGAGTTTGTCTCAAAAAACTTCACATCTGTGGTAATTTAATTGTTTCTCTATCTTGAATATTCAGCTAGATACCCCGTAATCCCATCGAATTTGGACCACCCTGTACATATGTTAAAATAATGAAAGAAATCAAGTTCAACAATAATTAAATCTCATTGTATTACTCTTCACAAAGGCTCTTTTTCTAGAAAAAAAGGTTGGTATAAGTTGGTTTTTTAATTTCCCAAATATGTATAAACTTTTGTGAAAAATATTTTTAAAATCTTTAATAGGCTAAAAACACATCTTTAACAAAAAGGTGGGTATGTGGCGAATACCCACGTAACTCCAGAAAAAGAGCCCTGCTCTTTACTATAACTCAATAGTAGTATTAAACTTAACTTACTAGTGGGTTTTGCTTTTATCCGCTTGTGAAATACATATTGATTTGTAATACATCTTTGAGCAAAGTTTTTTGTATCTGCACTAATCTGAAAATTAAATGAAATCAATATCCATTCCGAAAAATTAAGAATACAACTCGAGATCTCAGGAACCTGAGACAAAACTTTTTAATTGTGTTCTTGAGGCTTTCGCGGCCGTTATCCATAATACAATCTTGGTTTCCGGGTTTGGAATCGCGTCTTCTATATTTAGAAGTAGAACTACTTCTAAATATAGAAGACGCGGTTCCAAACCCGGAAACCAACATTGTATTTTTAATTGTGTACTTAAATTATATGTCCAAAAACTGTTAACAAAAGGAGACAAAAATTTATTAACCCTTTCACTGCGGCACTCGTTTGAGAAGTTCGTGCCTTCAGTGCGGCGTTTTTCGGGTCTTATGGAGTTTGTGGGTTACGCTCGCGTAATACGGCTCCCGCACATGGGACACGAAAAATAAATGCGGAATATTACGGTTCCCGCAGTGAAAGGGTTAAACATAAATTAATAGTTTTCCTTTTATAAATTAAATATTACTTTAACTACTTACTTTAAATTAAAAATCACTACTGCTAAACAAAATTAACACTAATTACGTAGTAAAATAACACTGTACCTTCTTCATTTTGTGGAGTTTCGTCAAAATCTCAATAAGGACATCTAAAAAAAAACAATAAGTGAATCAGTTATTAATTAAACATTTCCACTTACTAATTTTAATGCTTCCAAATGCATCTTGTACATCAACCTTAATACCATATATTTTTTTATTACATGTTACTTCAACATATCTTGCCCAATGATCATACAACTTTTCAGTTTTTGCTGGACAATTTCTTTGTGCAATTCTGTACAAAAATTTTGAAACAGATGAATATTTTTGTTTATTTCTGTAATAAAATAAATTATTTAGTTTTTATGTGAACCAATCGATATTTTAAAACACTTACTTTCTTTGAGAGAGTTTCATGATCATTCTACAATCATTTAAAGTCTCTATATAATTTGTTTTTGGAATAATCTGCATATATCCTCTAACTTTCTCTGGGGTTATGTTGGGTGTATAAATGATATACTTTTTCTTAATCAATTCATGTAAAACCTATGAAAACAGTGAATGTTGATTTAAAAAAGTATAAATTACATCAATAAGATATTGAATTAACAAATTTAAAAAACTTATGAAAATGTCTCTGCAATGATATAGCAAATTAAAAGAACTTTTAGAAAATTACGGAGAAAATCCCAGAAAATTGTCTAAAATTTTTGTTACTAATTTGCTTAAGAAATTTTACAATAAATTTCAATAATTAATTCAGTCACTATTTGCAACAATTTAAAAACTCACTTTCGATTCATATGATTGCCATTGTGGTCTTAAAATTAAGTGAAGTTGATACGATAAGCCAGCTTTTACTGTTGAATAAAATCCATCTACAATTGGCTTCACTACTTTCTCAAACAACCATTTATTTGCCTAAAAATACACAAAATAAATATTTAATTAATAAAATCTGACAGTTATTTTATTAAACAAGTGCAAAAAGTGATGTTTTGTTGTTCCACAATTCACGTGAGTACAACCACTTTATGTATGTGGTAAATACAATATAATATCTACAAACATAATGTAGTAAAAATTAAGTGAATTCCAAAAATGTCACAATCATCACTTGAATGTTAAATGTCGACTTTGCTCAGTTCATGGTTTACTATACAGGTTCAGAAGCCTTTTAAAAATCAGGTAGATCTAGACAAAAATTTCCACTGTAAGTAAAAAAATTAGCCCTGGCCATCTTTGTTCATATTTCACTTGGCCGTTCCAATGTCAGTAACAGAGTGGAATATGAATGAAGTTGGCCATATCAGATCTTGGACTTATCACATTTGTGAGATAATCCATGGAAGTGGTTAACGACCACTTTATAGTAAACCGTGGCATGGTCGTAAAAACTTATTTATAATTTATAATAAAATATCAAGTTTCCATGAAATTTGTTACATTACCAACCTTAAACAATAATTTTTTACATAAGGTTTCATCATCTATTAATATATTATTAAGCCATGGTACATCTTGATGTCTAAAGTTTCGAAAAAAACTTTCATAAAGTACACACTCCAGAGAAGACCGGCTGAGGTATTTCTTAACTATTTTATAAAACGATTTTCTATTTTTCTTGCTACCAAAGTACTCATTTGGTATAACTTTATCAAAAAAATGGAAAATTTGTACGTCATGTTTGTTAGCCTTATTAAATGATTGAAGTGCTGATTTTGCTATCTTTTGAAACATTTTCTTGAACTCCTGTAGCTACAAATCTAAGAAATTAGCTACATAATACAAAAACCATTATAACTTACTCTAGGATCCTGCGGAAAATCATTTATGTTTGCTTGTTTTTTGTTCGATCTTCTTAAAGGATAATATATATCCCGAAATGTCTGCTAAATAATAATAAATATGTTAATAGTACATAGATCAACTTATGTAATAAATTAAATAAAATCACTTTTTTAAACATATTTTATATACAGTGGATTCCGATTAATTGACATACAATGGAACTAAATCACTTCTGCAAAATATAAAAGTTTACCCAATGAACTAATAAAACCCTTAGGTCCGATTGCACAAAGCAACACTAGTGTTAAAATATAAGTTGATTCCTAAAACTAGACAATATCAGCGCCAATTATGCTGCGATTTTGCCTAGTTCTAGGTTTAACATGATTTAATCCCCGGGCAGAATCCTAGCATTATTGGCGCTATTACCAATCGGGCCTTAATATGTTAAGTCTTCGGAAGAAAGGTATGATATAAAATAAAGGAAATGCTTAGTGTTTAATGTTTGTATACAGGGTTCTCGTTTTTCGAGGGCCACTTTTTCATTTGATGTCGAATTTCATTTCTGTAAAAACTTTTTCATGACCACTTTTTGCAAGGAATCAAAATCCCCAATTATATTTACCATACGACATTTCGCTTTTTCTAAACCATCATCAGGTCAATTTTTTCTTATGGACGCTAATCTGATTTTTTGTTTGACCCATAAGAAATTAACAAGTTAGTACGTATAAAACAAAACGGAATCGGCACAACAATTAATGGCACCATTAAAAGTAAAATAAAAAGTGGCCATGTAAAAGTTTTTACAGATTTAAAAAAAGATTATAAGTAAAAAAGCAAAAAACGAAGTCATTTTTCATTTTTTTTTAATTTTTCAAAAACAGTTTAGGATATTTCAAATCTGTTTTGATATTATTGATGAGCATAAAATTTAGCAGCTTTGCCAAATTTGAACCTACTCTCTATCTTCAGTAATAAGCGAGATCCCCATGGCCGCCCTCGAATTTGAATCACCCTGTATACAGGGTGTTTCTAAAAGGTTGTCCAAAAATTCTAGTGCTAATACTACGTGAAAAAATAAGAAAAAAAGTTCATATAAACATAGGTCCGAAAATTCTTCCTAAGGGAGCTAGAGCCCCTCGAAGGAGGTGTTGAAAAAGTGGATTTTATTTATTATCTCAGGAATCCGTTGAGGTACGGTTATGAGACTTGGTATGCAGTTTAGTAGTTATGCATGGTATTATTTTACACTATTGACAAAATTATCTTTAAACCATAGGCGTACGAAAATGGACCCTACCCCCCTTTTTTCTCATTATTTTTTTAATGTTTACTATTTACTCTAATTACGTTCAAGAATGTGATTGTACGAATAAAACTACCTTAAAAAGGTACTCTTTGTAATTTGCAATAGAACCAGCAGCTCGCCCATAAAATAAATGTATATCTCACATTTCTGCAAAGGTATACTGTTCCATTTTGGGTAACAAAATAAAATTTACACAGCTTAAGTCACGTAGTAATAACTGACATAAGCCAACCTAGATCAATGATAATATCACTTTATTAACCTTTCTGCTGCAACTTTTTTAAACCTATTTTTCTTGAAGATGGTTGGTTCTATTGCAAATTACAAAGAGTACCTTTTTAAGGTAGTTTTATTCGTACAATCACATTCTTGAACGTAATTAGAGTAAATAGTAAACATTAAAAAAATAATGAGAAAAAAGGGGGGTAGGGTCCATTTTCGTACGCCTATGGTTTAAAGATAATTTTGTCAATAGTGTAAAATAATACCATGCATAACTACTAAACTGCATACCAAGTCTCATAACAGTACCTCAACGGATTCCTGAGATAATAAATAAAATCCACTTTTTCGACACCTCCTTCGAGGGGCTCTAGCTCCCTTAGGAAGAATTTTCGGACCTATGTTTATATGAACTTTTTTTCTTATTTTTTCACGTAGTATTAGCACTAGAATTTTTGGACAACCTTTTAGAAACACCCTGTATACATCAATTATTTAATAAATAATTAACTAAAATTAATGATAAATGCTACTATCTTATGATGTAACAGATTTGTTATTATTATTATTATTTCATGCGATAATACTTACAGATTGAAGCGCCATCATAACACAACGAATATCGTCAGCAATACTGCGAACAAGTTGATACTCGTCTCCTCGGATGTTCAATCCACGTTCAATCAGTTTAAAATTTACAGGTTAGCCGTTAAGCACCGAAGAAGGCCGAATGAGCTAACGAATTTATTTTTGCTGTCTCGTTCAGAGAGGCAGAAAGCACTTGCGATAAGTTCTGTTTTATTACTGAAAAAAAATTATTTACTAAAGAATTCATTACACACACAGTTTGTATTTCTTTTTTATCATTTTCTTCATTAGCATTTTACAATAACGTTGACCGCCAAACTATGCAGTTGGCGGTTCAGTTGTACTTGTACAGTTGTACCAATACGCGTATTCATAAATTTGGCAGAAGTCCGTTTTTCTCTGAAAAATGTGTACATTTTTTAAATTATCATAAGTTATTTATTAAATTGAGATAGTTTTTCGAAATATTTGCACTTTAGGGTAAACTGAAAGTAAAATATTTTTATTTGTACTACGTACAGGGTGTGCAAATTTCGATGTTTTAATAGGGAATTGTAGGGAATCTCGGTAACTATAAGAGGTATCAAAAAACGGACAGCGCATCCTCGATTTTTTTTTTCGAGAAAAAGTTAATGGTGAAAACTAAAATTGGTTATCGTCTTTGTTTTTGTTTTCACAGCCTACTATAATTTTCTTAAAAAAAAAAAACTAAAAAACTTTCGCAACTTACATATTATTGAAAATAACTACATCAACACTTATATATTTGGAATGACAAAAAAATAAGGAATTTAAATAAGTCATAGCTAACTTTGGGTTCTATTTAAAAAAATACAACTTTATGTCACAACTCGAATTTGTTTTTTTTTTTTTAAAAATCGTCTACGCCACTGCATTCTCATTAAAAAAGTGCCTGTAGAACGTTATTTTCATAAACAAGTGAGATATAGTCATAAAACGAAAAGTCGAAAAATTGAGTTATCACCGATAACTCGAAAACAAAAGACGATAATCACTTTTAGTTTTCACCATTAACTTTTTCTCGAAAAAAGAGATCGAGGATACGCGGTCCGTTTTTTGATACCTCTTAAAGTTACCGAGATTCCCTATTAAAACATCGAAATTTACCCACCCTGTACAAGCTAATTAAAATTCTATAGCCATGATTACTATTTCGTTTATTGTTAGAAGCACAACATAGGTTTAGATTAGGCAAAGTTATTACAAAAAAAATTCAAATAGGACATTAATTTAACTTTTTTTCAAATACTGATAAAATCTTAAAAATACTGTTTTTTGCTGTTCCTACATCTTTTTCACTTACAAAAAAAAGAAATGTTGGGTAAATTTTATAACTAGACGTGGCACATGACGATAATAATATACATATAAGAAAGCTGATGTGAATATAACGCAAGATAAGCAAGTTAGTGATAAATTAATAATACCGTTACAAGAAGTACAAAAATTAGTAATGTAGAAGTTTAAATAATTGTAAAAATATTTGTAACTTAAATAGTAAATAATAATTTTTTACAATATTTACAAAAACATAAAAGATATCTAAACTAAAACATGTTTTGATATTATTAATCATCAGAAAATTTAACAACTTAGCCAAATTCAAACTATGCTTTATCTCTACCAATAGGTGAGATCTCAATGGTTTTGTATGCACTATATAAAGTTACATAGCTTTATATTTATTAAATTAAGTGCTTACTTTATTGTGAAATTAATCAAATAAGGAGTTGATAACTTTGCCTATTCTTAGATTACACACAATAATTGAATCATCTGTGCAGCACTTACTTTAAAAAAAATTTAATTAGTAATTAATAACATTATATTGTGTACTAAGACTAAGCTACTAAGTTAACTTTTTTAAATTAACTTTAATTATATTTTATTAAAAGTAATGTGCTGTAGTTTATAAATCATAAGGGACCAAATACATAAATAAACTAAAAATAAGAATCAAATCCAACGAAGTTTGCATAGTAGATTCTTCAACTTTTACAAAAACTTTTTTAGAACAAATCTCTAAGTCGATTCAACTAAAATTTGTGCATTAAGTGAGGAATATTACTTCTGATCACCTACAAAATACAATATTAGAGGAACTATCTCAAATTATCTCTTTACTTTGTTATCATCTTCAAATATTGCATTCGATACGATAATTACCAATTGTAGCAAAAAAAATTAAACATAATTAATGAAGTGTGTGTTTCGTAAACTATTACTTATGTATTTGTTAACTTTTTAGCAGCAGCAACCGACAATAACAATTCAAAATTTAAAACTGAAGAAGATCCATCCATGATCTATCGGACAATTGACCTACCAATTGACTTTTGCACTACAGTACAAAAATTGGTAATGTACTGTTTTACACAAAATTTTAAGTATTTAACATTTACGAAAAGAATAAGGACTATATTGCATCTTTGTATAATTGTTAACAATATCACTTAATTCTCTAATAAAAAACAATATATTTTTTAAATAGATTTTGTAATAGTTAAAATATGTACACAGTTTTACTAACAGTTGTTATATTAATTGGTTAAAAAAATTTAAAAAACTTTAATAAAAATGATTTTTTTTTTAAGGTTTTGTCTAATTTCTCTCTGAGAATGAGAAATCCTTTAGCTAAAGTTTAGAAAAAAATGTTTTGTATCTAATAGTAATTTGTATCAAGGAATAGAGGTAAAATGAATCATAGTTCAAATGTTAATTAACTTTAATCTTCCATGGTCTGCCAAAGTAAACAAAGTAACGTGTCATCAAAATTAGATTAACATTTTAGGTGCACTGTTGCAGCGTATTGTTAACCTTGAAGCAGCTAGCATAAAGTTTTTAAATTAGTATAAGTTTTTTGTGAATTAACAAATATGAAAGTGGTTGAATCTGGCATATCAACTCCAGAAAGTGATTTGAAAGATTATTATGATCAACATGAATTTTATATAGGACTTGGACTTGCCATAAGTTCATCTGTTTTTATAGGATCAAGTTTTATAGTTAAAAAGAAGGCTTTGCTTCGTTTAAATCGCCCTGGAAATGTTCGTGCAGGTTCTGGAGGATTCGGATACCTTAGAGATTGGCTTTGGTGGCTCGGGTTTCTCACGAGTAAGTATGCGTTTTAATTGTGTGGGTGTATTGTGTTGTTATTAACAAGTAGTTTAAAAAACAATTTTTGCAGTGGGTGTTGGAGAAGCAGCTAATTTTGCAGCATATGCGTTTGCTCCGGCTTCTTTAGTCACGCCGCTTGGTGCTCTTAGTGTTTTGATTGCTGCAATTTTGTCATCAAAATATTTAAAAGAAAGATTAAACCTTATAGGAAAGGTAGGTGTTGATTATCAATGTAAGATGTAGAGTTGATCAAAATGATTTATATTGGGTACTTGTGTTTGCTACGTGATGTTAGGGTTGCCATAAGTATTTATCACGAGACTATAAATTATAACTTTTTTATTAAAATCTGTGGAGTTGACCTACTATGTATGATTGGATGAACGATTGATGCATACGGAATGCAGTATTTATATTGCAGACATTTTAGTATTTAATGGCACGCGATGTCGATACTTGACATGCTTCTGCCAGTTGTCAGACGGACATAGTCCTGCTGGAACAAATTTATGTTATGCACCTGCACGTTTACGAGTGAACACGAATGTTTGCGAAACATTTCTAGGCACGATTGCTAACCATTTAATACAATTTCATAAATCTGAACATTCTGCGTTCTGCTTATGGGTAGATTGAAACGTGACTATTTTGTTATAAATCGGAACGTACGGTGATCCCATGTGATGTAGTGTATCACGCAGGGACAGAAACTCTAATTGAAAATCAATTCATCAATTCCAAACCACAAATGTTTATGCATCTGTACTTTTTTTTAAAAATTATTTTTAATCGGAAGTAAACCATCATCTTAACAGATTTGTAACGGTAATATTTGGACAATGAATTTTATTTTTTTACCACACTGTACTAATGCAACCGAGAGGTCCCATTCTAACTTAGAGTTTTATTTTTAGTTGTCTAAAACTCCCCCAAACTCAAACAAACAAAAAAATTGATTATGAACCTAAACCAACTTGTAACTTAACTTTTCTTAATATTGTTGACATTTAACTGAATTGTATTAGTGTAGTAAAAAGGTGTAAGAAAGGGAAAAAGTCCAGATGTACTGTTTGCAATTTAAATCAGCGATTCTTAACCGGGGGACCGTGAAGGATTTTAAGGGAGGCCTCGAAAAATTTATAAAAGGTTTGTACTTTTTAAAATATTGAAATCTTAAAAAAAATATTTGTTGCTCCTTATTTTACTCGAACCATGGGAGATATCTTCTAAATAAATCGTAATATTTTTGTTACTACAAACTAGGGGGCTGCGACTACTGAAAGGTTAAGAACCACTGATTTAAATGGTTGTCACATTCATGTTTTTCGCTAAGTGCCTAAATTTTTAAATATAACTCTTGTCACATGCTTTTAGTAAATAATGTTGACAAAAATAACCTACAAGGTGAAAAAAAGCAAAAAAAAACAGTTGAGAATGTTAACCTTTAAGTAGTCGCACGGCGCCGCAGAGGCGCCAAGCGTTTTTTAAATCGTTGTTACATTTTTAATTATTTTTTTGTCACTAATATCTGTTTATGTATTCCTCAATTGTACTTTAAGGAATACGAATTATATAGTATTATTCATATTTCTCTATTTTACAGTCCGTAAAATGCAATTATGTGTTACTCGGCATGAACGCTATCATTTATGCCCTAGGGCTAAAAATCGACATTCGCAACAAATTTGTTCGCAATGCCATGAAAATATTTTTTCAGAGCATACAAAAAAATTGTGCAGTGAATGCTTTGCATCCAATGTTTGATTCGTATTAAAAATAAATTATTTTACGTTTTTACAGTTATGTTTTATATACAGATATATATTTTTTATATCTTATAATTTATTTAGTCATTGTTATTCTTTTTAAGATTTAGCTTATATTTCATGAATAAATCAGTTTAACACATTTTTAAGATTTTAAGTCAAAAATATTGTTATAAAACACCAATGGTGCCTCCGAGGCGCCATGCGAGTAGTTATGTATACACAGTACACGCGACTACTTAAAGGTTAATGGTAAAGAGTGCTTAGTAAAATAACAAGAAATTTAAGTAAATAAATATCTACAAACCAATACTTTTAGAGATACAGGTTCTTCAAGTAATAAACTTGCGATTGTTTTATTGTGCCATGAGATAAAATGTAAAATTTGTTATTCTTTTGCCTTGTCGTGATTCCCAATACTTTTTTAATGCCATCAAATTCGCACCGTGGGGTGTATTTTCAGGAAAAACTGTTTTATGCCCTAGACCAGGTAGTTTTTTTTTTGTTATGATGATACCCTTAAACGTTAAAGTTATTTAAATTATTTTGCAACTGTATTCTGTTAAATAAAGTGTTACATTTACAGTTGGGTTGTTTCCTCTGTATTTTGGGTTCAACTGTAATAGTCATTCATTCTCCTAAGGAAGAAGAAATTAAATCGCTAGAAGTACTGATGGATAAAATTTTCGATCCTATTTTTATGCTATATGTATTTTGTATAACTGTTGTATCACTTTTGATAGTGTTTTATTACGGACCAAAATATGGTAGACAAAATGTTGTTGTGTATATAATTATATGTTCTGCGGTGGGTAGTTTAAGTGTTATGGCATGTAAAGGTTTAGGTATTGTTTTAAAAGAGAGTTTTTCTGGCAATAGAGAAGATTTTGAAAATTGGTTTACCTATGTTATCTGTGCTTCTTTGGTTTTGTGTGTATGTGTGCAGATGAATTATTTAAATAAAGCTTTAGATTTGTTTAATACAAGTATTGTTACGCCAATATATTATGTTTTCTTTACGACTTTAGTTATTGTAGCTTCTACAATTTTATTTAGAGAATGGCAGCATTTAAGTGGTGAAGATATTTTGGGAAATGTTTGTGGTTTTCTCATAGTAATTGTGGCAATATTTTTGTTACATGCTTTCAGAGATATGAACATAAGTTTGGCTGATGTTAAAGCTATGTTAAGACCAAGACCAGAAACTCAAGCTACTAGTCTAGACAGACACGAATATTGTAGAGCAAACTACGGCAGTAACTCGTTCACCAGAAATGTATGATACGAGTTAAAAAATGTTTAATTGATTAAATATTATAATTACTTAAATTCACTGTTAAACAGATACCTAATTGTATTTTTGCAAGTATAGCCAATTCTTTCCTGTAAAATATTATCATAGTAAGTTAGAACAGAAAGAGACTAAGTCATAATAAAGAAAAAGAACTTAAGCTAACACTTTTATTGTATATAATTCTACCATGACCCAGTGTTAAAATGAATTATTGTTGAGTTACATGTTAAAATTATTTATTTGGCTACATCTTCCCACATAAAAAACTTGGAAGTTGTGAGTTGTTATACAAAAAAAATTATGTAGTAAATTTGGATTATCATTGGTTAATTTTAGGTATTTTTGTATGAATATTATGTAGTCCACCTGAAACTTGAAGGAATATTTTTCTTTTGAATGATCTCTTCAACAGATGGTTTATTTGAGCAGAATAACCCTATACTTCCCAAGTTCAAGACTCAATATAGAAATCTCACTTAAGAACCACAAAGCCGGTTAAATTGGGGCAGAGTTGCGTAAGTTTGTGCTGAATTTAAATGTAACCATGAAATTATCAAAGTTTTCTTTGTGTAAAAGTTATTCATGAAAAATTAAACAACTTTATTTTTGTTTTTCCTTTACATTTTTTACTTTCAAAGATATCAAAATAGGAACCTTCTTTTAAACCAAGTTGGTATTCTTTATTTGTTGATATTAAACTTTCGTGTTAGACGTTGTTTTATTTTTGACTGTCATCAACTTGGTTTTTTCTTTTGAGTGCAATGTTCTGCATTAATAGGTAGTACTAAAAGTTCTGAATACAGTGATATAACATGGGTGCAGTTCAAAAAGTAATTGCAAGAATACAAAAATAGCAATTTTTTATATCAGCATTTCTATGAATAACAAAACTTATGCAAAGTGAAATAAATTTTATGAGTATTGTTATTATTTTTAAGAAATTACCATAATAAGCATCTTGTCTTAAAACTTTTATTTAATATGAGAAGGTTGAATTTAGAATTGTGGCTTTACAAGACACATTTACAAATAAGACTGACCATTACATCATATTTTTATTACATCTATTTTTTAAATTGTAGAGCTATAATTTGCATATTGTTAGTACAATTACTTTAAAAATATTGGTAACAGTCGTAAACCTTGGCAATTTATTAAAGTTTCTTCTAGACAACTTTTTAATTAAGAAGACCATGGCATTATTTATTTCAAATTAACAATAATCACAAAATTTCACAACTTTGCTCCAATTTAACCAATTTTGAAGCTCTTAAGATAAGCGATATTCGCATACTGAAACTCGAATTTGGGACACCCTGTACATAAAAAATATTTTTATCATGTTCATGAAAAGACACTTTTACAAAAGTGTATTACATCGGTACTAAAGTGATAAAATTAATATATTCAATTACGATAGTAATAAATTAGGACGCACAGTTTCGTAGATTTTATTTTATGAAATATTGGTATTTATTGATAATATATTTTTGTGTAGTTATGTATTTAACAGTAAGTGAATCAATTTCATAAATTTTAGAAAGTCTTAATTTAACGGACTTATTGAAGGGAGGAGTTGTATGTAAAATTATAATGTCTTTAAAATACCACCTAATTTTTATAACAGTAGAAGATAGCACAAATTATTATACAAAGTAGCAGCTTATCCGTCACTGTTGAATGACTAACGCCAGTGCTGTCTTTATAATACAGGAATAGTCAGCGATTTACGTTTGAAGAACTGGCATATAATTTAGAAGCATCGACATACGATCCTAGAATTTGGCCTGTTAAATCTGAAATTTTAAAACAGGGTTTTTAAATCGACTTTTACTGTATACGGAACTTATTATCAAACAGTGAATATGAGATTGTTGGTGATCATGAATAAAGTTTTGTACAAACCTGTGACCACTGTCAGTAGACAGTGTAAATTTTGCGTCCTTCTTCAAAGTCTTGCATTTATACATTCCAATGATTCGAAGTAGTTGAAATTTATACTAATTATATTTAATGTTATGGTAGCATAGGAATGCTTTTTTTGGGAAATTGAAATTTTAAAGAAGCTTCATTAGAAATTGAACTTAAATGGTAGTTTTATAAAAATTGTTGTTATTTTGAACATTAACTCTGTCAGTAGATAATATCAGTACACCTACAAACGTAGGTGGATATTACCACAAAAGATTGGTATTTTAACTTGAATTAACAGTAAATGATTTAATTTTTTTTCTTTCCTATTGGTTGCTAAACAGTATTTGCGCTGCTGTTCTATTCCACTATAAGTAACTTGTTAGTCGTAAGGTAAGGATAAGTACATATAAATAGCAAAAAAAATTGTCATTTCTTAAAATTATGTTTAATGTTATAAATTCACAAGTTACTTTAATAATACTTAGTTTCTAGCTTAGGAATTTTGAACCTTAAATTTGACATACTCTGTACCAGGGCTCGAAACCGAAAAAAATTTTGGTTAACGGTTAACCGAAATCGAGGACTTTATTTTAATAACGGTTTTTGTTGAAAAACCGGTTTTATTCGTAAAAAACCGGGTTAGTGTAAAAAACCGATTTAAATTATAAACCGGTTAAATTAACCGGTTTTTAAAATTATTTAGATCAGGAATGCAAAGTATGAAAAGATATTATTTATTTATAATTTTATAATAAATGTACAATCAAGAGTTCAGTAATGACTTTTGGTAAACTAATCGCATTTACTACAGATTTTGTATTTTTCATCGTAATTTTTATTAAAAAAAGATGTTAAAAAAACCGGTTTTTTATTATTTTGGTTAAAGGTTACCGTTTTTTTTGCCTTTAAAAATAACGGTTTCGGTTAAAAATCACTTTCTGACAAAAAATAACGGTTAACCGGTTTTTTAAACCGTAAACCGGTTTAAAAAACCGGTTTTATGCCCTGCTCTGTACATACATGTTATATTTAACCAAGCCTTTCCAGCCCGAAGTAGTTCTGTCTAAATATTGTGTTGTTTTAATGAAATATGCTCATTTGAGATCCAAAACAATCCAACGTTGGTGTATGGTTTTATTTTAATAATCTTAGAAATAAGTTAATAGGCTACTGGAAGTTTAAGCTTATACATTGGCAAATAAATAAGTTTTGATTTGGGCTGGAAATAATCAAGATAAAAAAAGTTGAATTACAAACTTTTGCTCTTTACTTCTAAGCAAATGATGTTTGATGAACCATTAAATTCTAAAATCGGCATATCATTATCTTTTATATTTTTTTAAAGTGTGAATTTTTGTATCGATTGCAATATTTATATCCAGTGATTAAATTGTGATACAGTTTATGTACATTATTTTAATAACTTAATAATTTGTGTGAAATACTAATCTAGTCGAAGCCCTTATCCATAATTTATGAGTTACTCACATTGATAAATTTGTTATACGTACGTATGATTTATGGTTGTACCTTTTTAACATTTTTTAGAACATTAGAATTTAAAAAAATTACCATATACTGTGTATATTGCATTTCTAGCTATTATTAAGAATGCTGTTGTAAAGGAAATGTAAGTTTTTAACTTACACAGTTTTAAGTTACACCGATCTATAGATACAGAGCAGCTAATATGATTATTTTATTATACATTTCAGTGTAGTGTATTATATTGTTTAAGTTTTACTGTACATATATTTATATCATATTTTATGTTCATATTGAATTTATCGTTACCTGTATAATCAAAGAAAATATGTGTCAAAAATGTTTAAGTCTTTTTGGTTGGTTTTTAAATTACAAAGAAAAGGACTGATGGTGTATGTTAGGAACTTACTGTATGATGATGAAAGTGATGGGTTTTTCAAATGTTTATTTAAATCTTTCATATACAGTTACTGTATAGTTTGTTACATATTTTAACAATGTGCCATTATAAACGACAAGTTGGAATAAATCTTATTTATTTATTTAAAGCAGTATTTTTTTAGCCATTTCTTATTTCTATGCAGGGTTATGTAAGAGGGTATATGCTTAAGAGCAAGGTTTTGGCTACCCCTTTATCAAAAATAGGTCTAGGTACATAATAAACATTTATTTGCCTTTAAAATATTAAATTAGGTACTTGGTTTCGTTTAATTAACAAATTAATTTATTTGCAAATGTTGAAAAAAATTCAGGGTTTATCATAGAAATCTTACTTTTAATATAAATTCTATTTTATTGACATTTCCAGGCAACTTTTATCAAAAAATTAAAAATATGTAAGGCACCAAAATTGTAAAAAAACCTTACACTAAATCAGCGTTTCCTAAACTTTTTTTTCTACAAAAATTTTTATTGGCCTGTAGATAAAATGAAACAGATTTGAATGGTACAGGGTGATTCAAATTCGAGGGCAGTCTTGGGGATCTCGCTTATTAGTGAAGCAAAGTTGCTTAATTTTATGCTCATAAATAATATCAAACCAGATTTAAAATATCTTTTAACTGTTTTTGAAAAAATTGAAAAAAACTGAAAAAATGACTTCGTTTTTTAGCTATAACTTTTTTGTTTATAATTTTTTTTTAAATCTAAAAACTTTTACATGGCCACTTTTTATTTTACTTTTATGGTGCCGTCAATTTGTTGCTGTGCCGGTTCCGTTTTGTTTTATAACTACTAACTTTTTAATTTCTTATGGGCGACAAACTTGGTTTTCATCTAGTTAACTGTTTTCTCTGATTTCAAAAATGTATTGCATGATCATATTATTTACATCAACAACGCATTTATTTGAAAAAAAAGAGGTTTTTATTTATTCAACATATCTAATAACTAGATAAAAAATCAAGTTTGTTGCCCAAAAGAAATTAAAAAGTTAGTAATAAAAACAAAACGGAATCGACACAGCAAAAAAATTGATGGCACCATTAACAGTAAAATAAAAAGTGGCCATGTAAAAGTTTTTACAGATTTAAAAAAAATAAAAAATAAAAAATTAAAAAGTTGTAGCAAAAAAACGAAGTCATTTTTTCAGTTATTTCATTTTTATCAAAAACAGTTGAAGATATTTTAAATATGTTTTGATATTATTGATGAGCATAAAATTTAGCATCTTTACCAAATTTAAATCTACCATCTATCTTCAGTAATAAGCGAGATCCCCATGGCCGCCCTCGAATTTGAATCACCCTGTACATACAGTTCTTACATGTCATAATAAAGAAGCATTTACTCTTACAAAAATGTGAAGAAATCAAACTAAAACAAAATAATTTCTTATTGAGAAGTATAATGTTGTTTCTTGTTGTGGCCCGGCATTTTGTTTTCGTGGCCCGGTGCCGGGTTGTGACCCACCATTTGGTAAACGCTGCACTAGATTATGTGCATACGGGAGGGGACTCGGGTAATACTTAAAAATACACAACTCAACTTAAGTTGATAGTGTCGTACGAAATAATAAATTTTTAGATTGTCGATTATATTTCGACATTGATATTATTGAACTAGATGATAATATGTTATAACAGATAATTTTTATCGCATAAGTAGGGGTCCTATTCAATGAAACCCTGTGAAGAGATAAATCATTATTAACATTGGATTAAGATGGATGAAATAGAGAATAATTAAGAGCAATATTGTTTACAACAGAGCAGAAATTAACAACTTTTAGCCAGAGATTTGTTTTTGCTTCTGTATTATATTTTGGATATGTAACTTGATCTATGATGTAGTGAAGCTGGTTTGCTCTGGCTCGACACACCAAAATTATTTTACGTCAGTCAGGTGATGGAATTAAATTTAGACGATGCCAAGAATAATCCCTCACCCTGCAGCAGAATTTTCTTAATATTTCACCAGAACGGGACAATTAATGTGGTTGAAAAAGAGAACATGATTTTTTGAAAGAGACAAATTCAACAACATTCACCCCTTTGCCAGAAACCATTGAATACAAAAGTGCACATGCTGGTTAAGTGATCAGTGCAAGCCAGCATTTTTTTTGCAGTACACTACTGGAACTGATTCATAGATCCAAATCTTTTGCCTGGACCCACACACCCTAGGTATTTTTCAATTGTCTTTCGACGGCCCTGCCCTTGGTATGCACATGAAGATGGTTCAAGTTACAAAAAAAATTAAAATTAGTAAATTTTTAAACAGTGTGTAAATTAATAAAATTTGCAATAAATTGCGTTAATAATATAGAAAAACAGCAATTAAACAATATCATTGAAGATTATTAAATAATAATAATGCTAACAAAAAATTAAATTTTAATTTTGAACTAATAGGACCCAAAAAAAACAAACATTGCTGGTCCTTGCAATAGAGTTGATTGCATTTATTTTGTTACACTTGGCAACGGTAAAAATCTTCAGGAACTTCAACCAGTGCACCCTACTTTGCATAACCCTTAAGTGTTTTGTTTGTGCAAAAGTAATTATATGTATATTAACAATATATTAGCAGAGCATTAGCAAAACAGATTATAAAGTATTTAGTCTTATCCCTATATGAAGTTTTTATCTACAGATAAAACAGATGAACCAAGAAATTTGATTTGGGGGACGATTTTTTCATGTGAACATATTTAAATAATATCAACTGATTTTTTTTATCACATAAATATATTTACAGATTATCACAAGTAGCCAGGATTTTAACTAATGTAGTTGTGGCCAAATAACCAAGTTAGGCCTATTCGATTGTATCAGTTTTGCTTTATAACAACAGCTACAGATCTTCAGTGTTGCTAAGCATGCATCATAATAAAAGTCTTGCAAATTCTAAAACAAATTTGTTCGGTAAATAAATGAACAAGGAACAATTAAGATAGATAAGGAATATGTCACACTAATTTAAGCTATTAATTTACAACATTAAGACAACGTACATGTTATTAAGCAATCGACAACATTAATGAATTTTAGATTAATATAATTCTCAGATAAATAATTTATGACAGTTAGGACAAGATAATAGTTGGAATGTTGATACATTTATACTAGATAAATAATTTTGTTGTTGCAATTAGTTAAGTAATAGTTCACACGGATTAATACATCTTGACAATTGTTTTTAATAATTTGAAATTTTGTAGCAGCCTCTTAATAAAAGTACAAATTATTGTATTATTAGGAATGGTCTATTTAAATAAACACACGAGTCATTATAATTTCATTTAAAAAAATTTAATTTTTGTCAAAAAATTTATTTTGCAAAATTTAAAGCCAATTGAAGTAATCAGTGTCAATTAAAATTTACAAAAATGTTATTCGGACGCTTGTTGACACAATCAAATTTAATTTATGCAGGTTCAGGCACACTTGCTTGGCAAGGAAATAAATGTTGACAAAAAATTTGTTTGTGGTTGTCAGTTTTCAAAATCATGTAGATATACAAAAAATTGCTTTCTCTTTTCAAAAATGTAAAAATATACAGGGTGTTCCGTATGAAAAGACAAAGTTACAACTATTTACGTTAAAATCAAGAATGATGTAAAAATGTTTATGTATTCAGATAATCCGGTTTTATGCCCATAAAATATGTCTAAAATTTCATTAGTTTAAATTTTAAGGTAGAGAAAAAAGGGGGAGCCTGTAGTCAGTTACATTCGGTATACAATATCGTACCCATTATAAATGTTTGTTTATTTGAACGCAATTACTCTAAAAAAAAGTAATTGTTTAAAAATTTATAGGTACCTTCTTTTCCAATTATTTTGATAAATTTATTTATAAAAAAAAAAATGAAACGAACCCTAGAACCAGGTTCTTAGAGAAATAGTGAGATCTTAACATTATTATTCGAATGCTTTTGAAACTCAAGAATATTCCTTCTCTGATATAAATATTTGCAAACAAATTCAAACAAAAATTAAACTAACTTGTCTTAGAACTATAAAAAACACACTGCTATTATACACACCTTCATAATTAATTTTTCCATCTTTATCTATATCTGCTATTCCTATAACTTCTGTGAGTTGTTGCTCTGTCACTGGTTCACCGATCATTTCCATTGCAATTCTTAGTTCGTTTCTTGTAATATAACCATCTTGATCACGGTCAAAAACCTTAAAAGCTGCTATTAAATCTTTGGTTACGTCATCATCAGTTTTTTCATCAGGAACTAAATTTTGAATTTTTTTTACCCATTGTAAAAATTCTGCCTCATCCATTAACTCATTTCCTAGAAATTGTTTATGACATTAAAAGCATTTTTTTTTTAAAATTTTGTTTTGTAGGTAAAGTATTGTTCAAATTTAAAGCATTTGTGCGGTATCCTGGTAACTACAATAGTAAATCTAATTTAGGTCTGTGGGGTCACTTTTTTAGGTAATTTAGTTTGTGTGATCAGCTTTGTAATAATTAAGATAAAATTTTCACGATTTTGAAAATTGGCCACAACTTCTTTATTTTCCAAAAGTAAATGAAGTAAAGCAATCTTAATTTTTTACGATATGAAATAAACTATTTATTTATATTGGACATTTGGTGGGCTAAACTTTTGTTAAATAAAATCTTTGTTTCCAGAAAATATATACCTACTTCTATAAATAGGTCTTACAAAAAATTAAGAAGAAATGGTAACTTTTGTAAGAACTTTATCGTTATATAGTATGCTATGAATTTAAAAAACGCTTATCGACAAAAGACAAAAAACTATCGCGTCAAAGTGGTGCATTAACGGTCGTCAGAATTTTATATAGGTAAGTATGTTTCTTCTTATTTTAATTTTTGTTTTTTTCGTCTGTTATTTTTGGGTTGGTTTGCTTTGTTTTTTTTTTTAGCTGTTTAGTAAATAGTTATTTGTGTACCAAGGCAGTAAAGTTCGACTTTTTATCACTTCGTCTAGGCAAATAATATCCACACTCGTGATAAAAAGTCGAACTTTACTGCCTTGGTACATAAATTTGCGCTAACTATTGTAGTTACCGAGATACCCTACAATTACATCCTACATGGCCTACCCTACATGATGTTGCATCACATCCTACCAACACTTCAAATTTGAACCACATTGTACTAACTAAAGTATTGTTAAGTTTACGAATTTTAAATAATTATCACTTATCTTATTGTTTTTTCTTCAGGTGTCATTTTCAAATACTTTTACGGCTTAGCGCTGCTTCGCTGAGACAGTAAAGTTTTTTTTACAGATGAAGCAGCGCGAAGCTATAAAACTGTTTAAGGGGAAAAATAAGATAATTAATTTTTATTTTAAATATGTCGCTCATTTGCTGACATAACTAAAAAATCGCGATTTTTGAGATAATGGTACAGGGAGAACGGTTGTTGTATGTACTATTTGTGGCAAGAACGACATATCTGAGCTCCCAAATCTTGCCACAATGTGTCACTTTTTTGTCATCTAAGTTATTACAATTTAAATGTTTAAAACGCCTATCCTGAAAAATCGCGATTTTTGAGTTATGTCATTATTGCAGCAAATGAGTGATATGATCCTGCCTACAGCGTTTACCCAGAGCAGCCGGTCAAAAGGTTTGCGGGGCCTGTGGTTGTGAATAAATTCGGGGTCGAAAAAAATATTTAACTTACTCATGATCTCATGAAAGAAACGTGTTTTCAAATTAAATTTTGAATGTATTATACAAAAACATCGTCAGTGCGGGGCCGTGTGCCGTACACCCTGCACCGCCTTATCGCTGGCAAGGCCGTCGAGAGGGGTGGCGATGGGGTAAAATACCCGGGGCCGTCCTTCACAAGGGCCCAGACAGCAACCCACAATTTTTTTAGTAAATAAATTATTTGAAAAAAAAGGCAAGGTAACTTTTCTTTTGGGCCCAGCCGCGTTGCTCATCGTCCCTGATCGCCGGCTCTGCGTTTACTGAATTGTTCCTTACCTGTATGACTAGCACCTTTCACGAGCGCTTGAATTAGTTCATCTCGTATTTCTATACCTAGTTTGCTTAACATGAATTGTAGTTCACTAGTTGTCACTCTCCCATCTTGATTTGCGTCTAACATATCAAATGCCGTCCGTAAATCTGCAGAAAAAGAAATATCTTAAAAACTCATAAAGTTAGTTTATTCATTTTATAAAATAAATTCAAATAACAAAAATAAGTGAAGTTTTCAAAAAATTGTTGCGAAAAATCCTTAATTAAGGTATATGAGATGTTACGGACATCATTACTATCATACTATCTTGAATATTTGTTTGTTTTCGGAAATAACACTAATAAACCTTATGTATCAATAAATTATAGAAAACACAATGGAATTAAAATATTTTCAACACTTTAATATAAAAAGGAGTATGACTTTTTTTAATGGCGCTAGTCTGGTTTAAAGCCAAAATCAGATAGCAAATGTTTGTACCTTACCAATCATCCAAATTTATTAATACTTTCGTTTGTATTATTTTTGAAATATGATGTGAATTATCAATAGGCCATGAAAACAACCTCTTTGCGATAGTAACAGTTACTATAAAATTTTTGTAATTAAAAGTTGATCTTAAAAAAAAATAACTTCATTTAGCTTTAAAAGCAAAAATATTGTTACAAACTTTTATTTAAGAACATAGCCTGATTCTTTATATTTTGTAATTTTTTCCTAAAAAATCATCATCAAAAGTATTATAAAGAATACAGGACTGAAAAATTTTTAATAGGGAAGAAGTTTTGAGCAATTTTGGCTCGACTAGTTTAAATATTTTAACTGAAATATTAAATCATCTGTAAAAATATTTGAAATAAAGATTAAACCAGCCTAGAAATGTCTTTGGCAATTATACCTTGTTGTAAATCAGGTTATTTCTGAAATGGATTTACTAAATACAGATATTTTATGTTTTTTTTACAAGTTACTTATTAAATATATAATACAAATTAAAACCGTTGTAAATTTAAAGTGATTTATTTATTAATAAAAATTGGGCATTTTACCAAAACGCCAGTGATAACACTTGAAATTAAATAAGTTTAATAGAAAAATTATCCATTTAAAAAAAAAACTAAAAAACCTTCGTAACTTGCGTATTATTAAAAATAAATACATCAACTCATATATTTGGAATGAGAAAAAAATAGGGAATTTAAACAGGTCATAGCCAACTATCGCTCCCATTTAAGAAAAGGTAAGTTTGTGTCATAACTTTTTAACGGCGAGCGTAAAAATATTTTTTTAGTATAGTCAAATTGAACATAAAAATATCTAAAAATAATCTTCATAAATATTTTTGATATTTACAACAATAACGGAGATGTGACACATTATTAATATGACAGAAAAACACTTTTTATTCAATAACTCGAAAACCGGAATTGATAGAATATTTTAGAAAACGGTTCCGAGTTTATCTCAAAAAAACTGCACATTTTTGGTAATTTAACCGTTTCTCTATCTTAAATATTAAGCGAGATACCCATGCAATCCCATCGAATTTGGACCACCCTGTACAGGAGCTGGTGCCCTGTTATGATAAATCCCTCAATAAAAGTTAAAACTACGTAGAGAAGTAGTTTAAAGATGTAACGAATCTAATAAAAAAATTCTAAATTATTTTTACAAGCCAAACGAACTAACTTTCCGAACGCGCCCCGTATATGTTGATTTATTACTAGCATTGATTTAAGATGTCTTTTTCACAGATGCTGATTTATTTATTAACAATATATTCAAAATGTATCCATCTTTCAAAACTTGATCTAAGTGATTAAAGACGTTGGTATGCAAGTCAGCAGATATAAGGGAATAATTTTAAATTTAAATTAGAATGGTGCGCCTACTATCTACATTATCTCATCATTTTATTGTTGTTTTTTACATTTTAATGTTTAAGAAAGATTATATATACAATAATTTTATGAAACTCTATTACGCATCTGTTTTATATTTTTAACAATTTAAATATTTATTCAACTTTTAGGTCAGGTAAAGAAATATGTGCATGATTTTTACACCGAGTGATTTAGGACTCTTAGGACATACAGGAATGACGAAAGGTAGGGAAAAGCTGTGTAAATTATCGGGCCTAAACCTCAGAAGAAAGCACGGCTTTTTAGAAGGTTACCTTGGTCTCGTTTATGTAACTGATACATTTTAAGCCTTTATTTTATATTAAACAGTAGAATTTAATTTACTGTTTTCATTTCGACGAAACAAAAATTTAAAGGAATTGTAAACATTACAATTTTGTAGCTAAGAAATATATTAGCTTCAATTATAAAATATTTTTAAAACAAAATTCAGCTTACAAACAATTGGTGAAGATGATTAAAGTAGATAACTTTAAATATTATATGGTAATGTTAATATAAATATTTGCTACACTCGTAAAATAAAAATTATTTCCAATGTATCTTGTTGACTGTTCGAGTAGTAAACAGTTTGGAATTTTGAACGTTAATTACCTTGATTTATATATCTATAGCGTACTTGGCAATGCACTAAGGTTGTTTAATATAGAATACTTTAGTAATATTACAAACATGATACACTACTACATCATACAGTAGATAAAAGTTTTTTCCGGAGTGTATATTTTTTATTTGGAAACTGGAGACTGTAATTGAATATTAATTTTTAATCAAAGTAATTTCTGAAAATGATAAATACAGTTTGATTATTTAAATTTTATGACTATGAAAAAGAGCGAAAAAAAATTGGATAAGATTTTAAAAGTATATTCTATCTAATAGATAAGATAGTAAACTAAATTTATGACAAATCCAAGTGCATTTTGATAATTAAACAAACAGGTCAGTAAGCTACCTCTTACCGAATAAGTTCATAGATGTTTTTTAATACTTAATAAATAGATGAATGATTTTGAAATACCGCAACAGGTGCAGACTTTAAAATTTTATTTCACAAAATATGTCTCGTCTGTCCAAAACAAACTCGATAAAAATTTTTGCAATAAATTCTGAGTCATCTTTATATTAAAAGATTATCCACCAAGGCTGCTAGAAATATTGGTTATATGTAAGGGAAAATGACAGTTTCACTATAAGATCCCAATAATTTGGTAATGAAAATTTAGTTTACCGATAGTTACATACATTTTACAATATTTTTAATGGTTAAGTAAATTTATAAGGTTTACCAAAATATAAATTCATAAATCAGTTTATTAAAATTTTAAATTAAAAAAAAAATTGACACCATTTGCAGATAAATAGTTATTGTTGGATTATTTAGTATTAAAATAAAAATCTAAAGGCACTTTGATTACGTTTATAAATAGAACTGTTTAAATGTCCTTGTAATAGAGTGTAAACTTAGCTCTGGAGTAAAGCCAATATTTTGCCTCAATGATTTTTAATCAACATGGTTATTGTTATTTAAAAAAAAAGCTGGGACAGAACTTTGTAAGCATTTTGGTTCTTACCTTTTAATTCATTTTCTGTAAATTCTCTTTTGCAGGAGCTCTAAAATTTTTAATGTCCTATGTAGATATAAATTAAAATTTAATAAATAAGGTTGTATACATACTCTTCTTCTCAAGCTTTTCGCCATAACATACACAATTGGGAACTAATAAAGGCACGTGTTATTGTCAAATATTAATGAAGTTGTAAATATACCTAAATTTTATCTATTGATAAAATATTTTATCACTAATTTACAATTTGTACGAGTGACACCTCTGTCAGATGTGTTCTAGCTTCTACTATCCTTCAGATGAAATGTTTTGGCAAAGTTTTTAATCACACAAAAATAAAGTTCGTAATAGAGAAGTATATAACGTTATTCGTCTATAATTACATGCTTTTCACGTTATCAACAGGAGATTTAAACAAAATGTAGCGCTAAACTTAACGATAAAGGTGTTTGGATGTAGATAAATTTTATCACATCTTTTTCATATCACGAGGAATTGTCACAGTTAATTTATATGGGTAAATTATTACACAGATTTGTAAAACATATTTGAGGATAGATTAAGTTTAACGCGTCTGCAGAAAGACGAAGCTTTGAGCACTACTGAAAAATCAGGTCATTGAATTTCGCGCGAACCTAAAATTTTTATAGATGGCCCAACAACTGTTTGGATTTGGGAAATTAAAAAATGCCAACAAAAATTATTAGCAAACGAATATTTTAAACGTTACATTTGTTTAAGTAAGCAATAAATATAAATTCCAGTTAAAAGATTTGAAGTTGTGTCAAAACACTATTGTAAATTACTGATGTAGCTTGCATTGTCTAGTATTTTTTGTCACACATTACAATGTTTACTGATGCCATAAATTACCTAGTTTGCAGTGTGTAACAACTTTTATTGATAATCGTATATTGCAAACGAGATGTTAGTATTAAAAACGTCAATTACAAATATTACAGTTCATTAAAATAATGTATGTGTAACTGCCAAATCGTTTATATAGAATCGACAACTTAAAAGGATTTTACATAAAGTTTAAATTTTTGTCCGCATAATTATTATATTTATATTTACGCATTTTACATGTTTTCTATTTTAAAATGTTCCAAGAAGTGTGGCAACAAGATAAAAGTGTGATTTTGCGAAATTTATTTTTGTGTTTTCAACATAGCCCTTCATCTTTAGAATCATTTAATAATGATTTTTTTTTACACTGCTTGATATCCATAAATATTTTTAAGCATAGATTGCTGTAGCGGAATCGCGCGCAAATTAAAACGTACAATGTGAGACAGTTAATTTTTTATATAACGTGGATGAAGTGTTTTAATTTTTTTTACTTTCGCCCTGTGTAATATGAAGAAAGTGTTTGTGATCGCAAAATTGTTCGAGATTTCGACGGATTTACACGTTTTGAAGGCCCGTAAACTCGTTTTATCTATTTTTGTGATGAAGTCCGTATAGGTTTTCGTGCGTGCGTTCATAATGGCCGAACATTATACTAAACATTTTTAAAAAGAGTATATTTTCAAAAATTTAGAACAGTGGTTCTTAACCTTTTTAGCTGGCTAGACCCCTTAAATTCTCAAAATGTCTTCTCGCACCCCTAGTAAAACTGCAGATCTGTGGCAAGCAGTACAGGGTGGTCCAAATTCGATGGGATTACATGGGTATCTCGCTTAATAGCCAAAATAGAGAAACGGTTAAATTACCAAAAATGTGCGACGAACTCAGAACGATTTTCAAAAATATTCTATCATTTCCGGTTTTTCTTGATTTCACAACCTACTTTTTGTTTTTCATCTTTAAAAAAATTGAAATACCTTGCGTATTATTGAAAATAAATACATCGACCCTTATACAGGGTGTGTATAAATTGGCGGAAGCGTACACTTGACGATGTTCTTCGTAAAATTCGAGAATCTTGATACAAAAATGTTGTACCATGCTTCCTATGGCCTCAGGAACCATTTAAAGAAAAATTGGCAACATTGCATACATTGATTTGCGCTTGGACATTTTTTTATCAGCAATTTTTACTTAGGTATTTACAATTTTTGTTCGAACTGAAAGCTTTCAGTTCGTAAACATAGCTGCAAACTTTTGGGTATCGTAAAACACAAACTAGAAATAATTACGAGAAAACAGAGATGACAGCTAATGACAATGTTGCCATTTGTATTATTTTCATTCAAATCAGTGATTAACATATTTTCAACGCCAATTTTTTAAAGGAAAAACACAATATCTAGGAAAAAATACTATTCGAAATTTATTTTTATTCCAAATTGCAGCTTTTTCATTTGCAAGTATTAAATAATAACGCTTATTAAAGGACTAAATGTCAAAACTTTGAGGACCTCTTGCAGACACAGCAAGCATGGTACAACATTTTCGTATTAAGATTTTCTACTTGAAATTTTATGAAGAACATCGCCACGTGCAGCGCTTCCGCCAATTTTTACACACCCTGTATATTTGAAATGGGAAAAAAATAAGGAATTTCAATAAGTCATAGCCAACTATAGCTTCTATTTAAAAAAAGATAAGTTTGTGTCATAACTTTTTAACGGCGAGCACAATTTTTTTTTTTGGTAATTTCAAAATCAACATAAAAATATAGGAGTATTAAATAATCTTTTTCGATATTTACAACAATAAGAGAAATATGACACATTATAAATATAACAAAAAAACAGTTTTTCTCTAATATCTTAAAAACCGGAAATGATAAAATATTTTTGAACGGTTCTGAGTTTGCCCCAAAAAACTGCACATTTTTGGTAATTTAACCGTTTCTCTATCTTGCCTATTAAACGAGATACCCATGCAATCCCATCGAATTTGGACCACCCTGTACAGTATGTATACTAGACAGTAGGGGTGGGCGATATCCAAATTTCGATATCGAATATCGATATCGAAATTATATCGATATATCGATATTTCGATATATCGATATATCGATATCAAAATTATATCGAAATTATATCGATATATATCGATATATCGATATATCGATATATCGACATATCGATATATCGACATATCGATATATCGGAATATCGATATATCGGAATATCGATATATCGATATATCGGATTATCGATATATCGATATATATCGACATATCGAAATTTCGATATAAAAGCGGCGCGAAGCTAAAAAAGTCGGTAAAAAAGTGAAAAAAGAGACTGGTGACATAAAAAAAAAAAAAGCTTCTCGCCCTTAAAATATCGATATATCGGAGTGTCGGAATATCGATATATCGATATATCGATATTCCGATATATCGATATATCGATATTCCGATATATCGATGTATCGATATTCCGATATATCGATATTCCGATATATTGATATATCGATATTTCGATATATCGATATATCGATATCCGATATTTCGATATATCGATATATCGATATATCGATATCAAAATTATATCGATATTTATCGATATATCGATATATCGCCCACCCCTACTAGACAGTAGTCGCTTGCAGTTCTGTGCATCTAATGGAGAACCCGATGTGCAGAACTCAGTCTCGCATCCCCAGGAATAACTTCTCGCACCCCTGGTTAAGAACCACTGCTTTAGAAATTAGTTTCTCAGGAAATATTATAATAATCCAAATACTAAGATTTGCACTAGGATGATGCAGTCCCGGATTCAGCGTCTGGCGACCCCTTGACAAAATTTTGCGTTTGCGCTCGTTTTATAGAGGGGCTTTGCGAATGTTTACGATTTCATTATTGATTACAAATTTTTCCAGGGTCGAATCGGGTCCCTCTGAATTACGGGCCCTAGACATTTGTCTTTTTTGTCTATTGGTTAATCCGGCTCTGGGATGATGCAATCAAATTATCAAGAAATTGGACCTTTTCTACTACACCACCCTTCTAATAGGGGGTTCATTCTTAAAACACGATATGCTAGTTCGACTATATTTGGTACTTATTTGGTAATATTTAAAATAATGTGGGCACAAAAAAAATATTTTAAATCCGAAATTTTTTTTCGTAACAAGTAAAATTAGTCTATTTCTGGGTTTTATTTTTTTAATTTTCCTATTTTTTTTACTTATGACAATTATATAAAGATCTACAAGTTTCCGTTGTGTTATTTTTATATCTAGTTAATCCAAACACCATCTTTTTAAAAATAAATAAACGGCTAAAAATATTTCACTTTCTTTGTCATCATTTTTTCACGTGCCAACACTGGCACGCTAGGAGCATTTGTGCTATGCTTCTTTAAGTAACAAATCACGGCCAAATAATGTTTCATCGCTTGGAAAATTTTGCACCTGTGTAAAATGTTAAAACTTAGCGAAAGTGATTGCTATCAAAGTTTATACATACATATATTATATCGTATTATGTAAATAGGGTAGACCAAATTCGAATGTTTTACGGGGTATCTCGGTTACCGTAATAGTTAGTAAAAATCTGATATTGGTCTCTTGGGCTATTTTTTGAGAAAAGAACGCCAATGTTCTCAGATTTTTTAAAATCGCTTTTCATTTTGGCCCTAAAGACGAAAAATGAAATTTCATCGTTTTTGAAAATTTACTATAACTTCTTTATTTATTAAAATAGAACGAAAACTTACAAAGGTTTTATTTAAAAACAAAAATACTTTTTTTTAGCGACCTTGACTTATATTTTTTTATGTAAAAGAACTTAGTTTTAGCTTTTCAAAAATATATAGTTTTATGTATTTGTTGCAAAAAATAACCGAGATATGGCTAATTTTGTAAACATTTCCTTATCAAAGTTTGCCATGATTTCGTAAACCAGTGATGTTTGCATTTATTAACCAATTATAAGTCATTTCATTTCCAAGTAAATTTTGCAGCAGCCGCTACGTTTTTCACTGGCAATGTAATATTCTAACTCTCTAACATATTAAACTTTTCAAAGTGTTCAAGTTTAGCCATGTTCACAATATCGCAATAAACAGTTATAAAATACAGAACAATACACGGATTTGCTTAAGAGTAGAAAAATTTACTTAGAAATGACGTTTAGTGGTTTAATAAATGCAAACATCACTTGTCTACGAAATCATGGCTAATTTTGATAAGGAAATTTTTACCAAATTAGCCATAGCTCGGTTATATTTTGACAAAAATAAGTAAAACTACCTATATATTTTTAAAAAGCTAAAAAAATTCTCTTTAATATAAAGTCATGGTTTCTACTTAAAAAAATATAAGTTTACTTCATATCTCAAAAGTCAAGGTCGCAAAAAGAAATTATTTTTGTTTTTAAATTATGCATAAAGATCTGTATAAAAAAACCTTAATAACATAGTAGATAATCTTTCAAAACCAGGGAGTAAAAACGAAAAAATATCCGTTCGTTTCTGTTCGGAACGAAAACGAAATATATCGTTTTCGTTCTATTCGTTCTAACCGAAAAAATTCTTTTTTCGTTTTCGTGAACCGAAATAATAACAGTTAAAACCGGTTTTACAATATTTTTTGGCGTCAAAAAGTCATTTTTTTTTCTAGTCACAACAGCCCTCTATAAATACGATAACAATATTTGCGTCTCAACTAAAATATAAACGATGACGATGGGGTTTGACGCTCACGGACAGCATATTTTAGACTGGCGAACCATCGCCATATTAAATTTACCAAATCGTTAAACACATTAACATTTAACCATTTTATTAAGTTTAACACCCGTAAGGTGCAAAAACACAACGTGATTAGGTTAAATTAGACACACGATCTTTATCTAAAAATATGAAAATATAGCAAGTGCTGTTTTAAATTTGTTTTAGTACTAAAAATCTATGCATTTGAATTAAATAAGATCCTGCTGTAATTATTTTAAAAGACAAAAGAATGAATTCAAGTGGATAATTTACTAAATGTTATAAATAAAAAAGATATTAGAAAAAAGTTATATTAACTTGAAATATACTTTAACTTTATAGTTTGTACATACTATACAATACACATTTTCACATTCCGTTAAATCTTACTAGCAACACATCTTCCAATAAATCTTCTTTTACATTAGTTATTTTCGAAGTAAGAATACATTTTACTATTGTTATGTCTAAACGCAAATAAAACATACACATTGATAATATATATCCAATCACGTGTATATTCTATATTGATGATCTAAAAAACAAATAGAGAAAAAGAAATAGAGAATATCTGTACCGTTAATAATTGTGTTACACAAAATTGCAAGTATAAACAATAAAGTTGTTAATACATATTCACGTAAATATATGGAGAAAAGTGAAGCTCACTTATTTCAAGTGAGATTTTTTACTGCCTCGTGGAGTCTCCCCAGCACAGAAGGTGAATTCGCGTTTGTGTTTAACAAATAAAATTGAAATAGCGACACAACCGGTTAAAACCGGTTTTGGAAAATATTTTTTTCGTTTTCGTTCTTGAACGAAATATAATAATTTCGTTTTCGGTTTCGTTTTCGTTCTTAAAAAAATTTCGGTTAATTTCGTTTAACGTTTTCGTTTTCGTTCCGTTCTCAGTCCCTGTTCAAAACTGATGAAATTTTATTTTTCGTCCTAAGTGCCAAAAAGGAAAGTGATATAGAAAATCTGATAAAATGGGCGCTCTTTTCTCAAAAAAATAGCCCAAAAGACCGATATCAAATTTTCACTAACCATTACGTTAACCGAGACACCCCGCAAAACATAATTTGGTCCACCCTGTACAGTTTTAGTAAAAAATATACACGAAATGAAAGTTATATTTTAAAACGTAACAGTTGGAATTGCATCTAACTAATTTTGTTTAAGTATAGAGTCTTTATTCGTTATTCCTTATGTTTGTCAAATCTTATATTCGTCACATTTTCTCGGCAAAAAATGGCCTTAAAGTCTAATATTCGTCACGAAATTTTAAAAAACATATAAGTAGAAACAAACACAATGGTGTCCAATGGGACAAGTTCTTTGGTAAATCGAGTGCTAGAGAATTGTCGGAAAAGGAAAAAAAATATAGATCACAAAAATTGGAGTTACCTGATGTTTTAAAGTTTTAATGGAAAGTGACCTCTTTTAAACAATAATTCCTTATCTCCTGCTCAGCGTCTGCCATTATTGTTCCTCAGTAAAGGTTAAGTTCTATTTAATTTTTATTTATTAGATTCGGTGCTGGGAACGGATTATTCAAATTCTAGTTAATTTCTATGGAAAACATTGCTTTATATTCGTCCGATTCAGTATTCGTCCACTTTTCAGAAGCGGATTAACGACTATAATAGAGGTTCCACAATATTTTGCTTACACCTGAATATGTACATCAATAGACCGGATGAATAGATCTTTGTTAAAATCAAATATTGCTCGCGATAAATTATACAATCTTTACTTTAGCCAATAGAAAGTATTCACTTTTACCAAGAAAGGTCCAACATTATGTTTTTAGAGAAACATAAATTGTGAAACGTATTTTTATATCATTTCATGCAAACTCTTTACATTTTTCTAAAGTTAATTATGGTATGTGTCTTGCTGCTATTCCTTCAAATTGCGTTAGCACAGTCACAGTGTTTTCCAAACTTAAACCATCTCGTACCCTTTTTGAGAGTTTAGTCTTACCGACGTACGCATCTCAGCCGAAGATAGGTCTAGTTTTGGGTAGTTTTAAATAAAATTAATTCGTCTAGCTACATATCTAAGTTAAAAAATCTTTAAGTAAAACAAAAAAAATCTGCCGCGTGCCCTCTGCAATCTTATCGCGTACCCCTTGGAGTATGTGCACCACACTTTGGTAAACACTGCGTTAGAAGATCATTTACAATTATTACTTATAGTTGAAAGTTTAAAGCCATTAAAGAAAATCATATAGCGCAGCTTATTGTGCTAACATTTGTAAATTCGAATATTTATTAAGCGGGTATAAACTTCGAAAGTAAAATGTTTTTGCACCGTTTTCCAAGCAACAATACCGGGTGCTTCAGTTTGACTGTCGCACCCCTATAACTTTTTAATTATTAAAAATAACCCCAACAAACCTTATATTTTAGGAAACGGCGACAAATTCTCTATTAAGTGATGTGCATTTGTTATCTCTACGATGACGTACGTCAAATCCGCGATAGGCAACTGTTTTTTTTTTTTTAATTACATAGTATACATTTTGTTGTTGATTCGGATAGAGAATTTAATTCTGAACCTGACCGTGTATTAAAAAGGTATGCTTACATAGGAAATTTTTCGAGAAAAATCAGTTCAAAGTTTATTGAAATTATAGCAAACAGTCTATTTAACATAACAAAAAACGATCAAACCTTAAAAATTATACTGTAACTATCAATGCAATGGTATTAAAAATTAATTTTCAACAATTTTTTTTGAGGAATTCATTGCCGTAAACAGATTTTTGATATTTTCTTTAATTTTCGAAATATAGCCAGAAACCGATTTTTGGCAATTCTAAAAAATGTTACATATCTCGCTTAAATGAAAAGCTGGAAAAAAACTTTTAAAACATTTTTGGCATGGTTTTTGTCCTTAACACGTTAAGCCCGGGTGTGAGATGCAAAATTTGGGTCCCTGGGCCCAAATGTTTTTTTTTTTTGTTGTAAATTAATTGTTATGTATTATTATGACTTATGCTAGTTGCGATTTTGAAAAATAATGTTCCTTATAGTACTTTTTTGAGATTTTGTTTGAGACACCACTTGTATGTCTCGCTGTCTGAGCGTCCACTTGGACCGCGTGACACTAATGTAATATTTCACTGCAATCTTCTGCAAGTTTGCATATTTACGTACGCAGTGCGGCTGAATGTGAATCAAACGATAGTAGTCTATCTACAAAATGGCAGTGTACCGTTTGTGAAAAATATTACTGCATTAGCTGCTTTTTTGCTGTACACAAAGTACAAAAAAAAAATTAACTGTTTTTGTTCAAACGTTTTTTTTTGAAGGAATAACCAATTTATTATTGTTTCATTTAGTTATTTTGTTTATTATACAAATGTGTATTACTTAATTTTACACCTTTACTGTATTATTTTTTTCTGAATATATAATTTTCCATTCAGTGCCTTATAAAAACCAAATTATCCGAAAAAATTCCGGACCAAAAGCATAAGTTGGTCCCCCGGACGGCTATGTATCACATTCCATGTATTTAGCATTATATTGTGATATCCAACGATCGGCACGCCGTTCAAGTGAACTCAAGTAGTGAGACACCATTTCGCCTCGCCGTCCGGCTGGCCACTAAAGTGAGACACAGCGTTTATGTCACGCCGGGCTTAACGTGTTAATAGGATAGCGATATTCAATTTTTTTTACTCATATAAATATTGATATATTTCACCTAACTTTCTTATTTTAAATGGCAACCATAGTTGCCTTTGACATAAATCGAAAGCTTACTTTTTGCGCTTTTCAAAAATATGTAATTTGCTTATGGTTGCCATTTAAAATAAGAAAGTTAGGTGTAATATATCGATATTTATATGAGTAAAAAAATTGAACATCGCTATCTTATTAAGGACAAAAAACCATGCCAAAAATAACTTAAAAGTTTTTTCCAGCTTTTCGTTTAAGCGAGATATTTAACATTTTTGAAAATTGCCAAAAATCGGTTTCTGGCTATATTTCGAAAATTAAAAAAGATATCAAAAATCCTAAAAAAAGAAATCAAGACTACGTACTTGGTTTTTTCTATCTCTGGTAATGACCGAGATACCCTGCATGGCGCATGGGCATCGAAAATAGGCCACCCTGTACATATTACATGTCAAAAATGTCAGCTAATTAATCGACTTGCTTACTTTTGTACGTTATAATATCAAAGTTAAGTATGTAAGGCAGTAAATATTGTCATCCCGTTTATACACACAATTTCTTTCAGTGATTAAGTATTTTTTATTGCTACTATAGGCATTTTTTATTTATGAGCGGTATAAAAAAAGTCTCTAGACGTGTTTTTCCGCATTCTTCTACACTTTCTAAAAATTTGTTTAAAAAACGATGTGAACAATACACAAAATAAAAAAAGGTGTACAAATAGAATATACAAAATGGATATTTTATTCTAAGAAATTATAATACATTTTAAATATTTAAAATAAAAAGCATTTTACAATAATATTATAAAATAATAAACAAATCATGGCAGTTACTCATCACAATATAAACATTATCATTAAAACATACCAACGGAATGCACTAGCAATAAAATATTTGTACTTTACAAATTAACTCTAAAGCTGCAATTATCTTAATTAATTAAAGTTTTAAATACACGCTGACAACAACAAACATTATTTATGTTAACTTAATTGCATAAATGCGCAAAATTCATGAAACTTTAAAAATGAATCAACAGTACACATAAAATGTTAAAACTTACAAGAGAGTATTTTTTTAATATAAATTTCATATAAATATTTTATATTTACATTTATTGACTTAAGTATTGCAGTTTAATCTGATTTGGGTATAAGTCCATTTTGCTTTGGTTGTAAAAATTCATCAACTATTCCTTCCACCATTTCATTTAGAATATGATTTATTTCATTTTTGTCACTATAAAAAAAAAACTATATTAAAAACTAATAATTAATTTTCATGCTTATTTGGATATAACTATTTACACTCTGATTTCAATTGACAAAAAAAAAACTAAAAAACAAATTTAAGTAGACCTCTGATATTAAAAGTTTACTTTTACTTTAATAACATTATTCTAAAATAATCACGTTATATGTAAAAGTAAATTTTATTAATTTAATATTTTATTTTTTACTACACAGTAAGAACTACCCAGCCCTATATTTCTTATTTTGGGAGATAGAGCTTTAGCGTACATTACAAAATATTTTGAGGGTCACAGACTTTTTAAATTATTATTAGATTTCACATTAATTCAGTTCTTTTTAAAATACTTGTATCAAAATTATGTTTTTCAGTTTCTATTAAATTGCAGTTTATACGTATATTTTGAAGTATATCATTAAAAATTGAAAATATAGAGTTTTATGGGGAAAAAAACTGAAAAGAAATATTTTAAATCAAGTGTTTCAAAACAATTAAATGAATGTAATCTAACAACATATTTTGATAAGACTTGCGAATCTCTAAATATTTTCTAATAAACACCAAAACTCCATTTACAATAAAGAAGTTATAGGGTTGCTTAATTGTTACTAGTTTACTCTGTATTTATTGCCAAATTTACAGATCCAACTACAAAAATGTTGATCTTTAATTGATTAACATGACTTAAGAAATGAAACTGTACAAAATTGGAAGAAAAAATTAAGCCTAAGACACAAAACGATGGCAAATTTGTGTCAATTTCAGGCACACTGTGTAGTTAAGGTGTCTTTAATAATAATACTCTAAAAATGTTACTGTGATCCATAAAAATTAGTTACTAGGTAAATTAAATTATCTTTCAGTGTAATGTTTACATATTAACTTTGTATAAATTAATAAAAAAGTTTAATTGAGAATTATTTAAGTAAATAAAAGTTTGTAATGGAACATTAAACAACTTACGTTTGAGTTGGGGAAGCACACATTTCCGTGTAATACTTAATTTTGGGTTCAGTGCCACTAGTTCTCAAAGTTGCCACCAAACCATTGGTAAAATTAAAGGTAATCATTTGACTACTTTTAGAAACAGGTAGAATGGCTTTATTGTCAGGTTGGCTATTATCAAATCCCGTTGTTAAGTCTCTCACAGTTTTGATTTCGTATTTTTTATTGTGAATGCCTTTGGGATACTAAAATTACAATTTTTTTAAATGTATTTATTGAAATGTGTCTTAACTTACAGTATTTGGTCCAGAAAAGTTTCTCATTCTCTCAAAAATTTGTTTAATTTTATCTCCATCATGGCATATGTAATAAGAGTTACATGTGACATGATAACCATATTCTTGATATATCTCTTGAAGCTGTTGGCTAAGAGTTAACCCATGGTGATTAAGATACGAGCACATAGTTGCCATATGTACTGCTGCACTGATACCATCTTTGTCTAAAACTGCAGTGCCCCACATGAATCCTATAGCCTCTTCAAAAGCGAATATTACTTTTTTATTTTGGTTTATTAGTTCATGGCTCTTATTTCCTGTAAAAATAATTCTGTCAATTAAAACACAACACAAATATTCATTAGTTAAAATTGCAAGAAAGCATTAAGGCATATGGTATATGTAAGTTTTAATATATTTGGTCATAAAAGAAGAAATTTTTATATGGGGTTTATAAATGTGTAGGTTTATGTATAATCTCTATCATTTTCTGCACGAAAATGTTAATTTGTTATATTTTAATCAGGGACCTAAACTACAACTATAGCAGTTCACTTCCAGTTCAGTAAATTATAACTTTTTGGTTTCTTATTCTTCCATTTTAACACTACCGATTATTGCTCTAGGGCAGATCTCCAAAAGAAAGGAGTAATTAAAAAAAAAAGGAATTTTAGAACTACAGACGAAAAATTCAATTTCATCGGTTTCAAAAATTTATAACTTCTTCATTCATAAAAATAGGACTAAATAATTTAAAAAAATTGTTTATTATTAAAAAAATGTGTAGCAGTCTTGACCTTTAAGTTATAAAGTAAACCTATATTTTTTTAAATGGAAACCCTAATACGCCATGACTTTTATAAAAGGGCAATTTTTAGTTTTTCAAAAATATTTAATTATACAGGGTCCTGCATCAGTGCGTCGGGCTTTCATAACGCCCCGCTCGTAGAAGATAGAAAAAAAACTTAAATACATAAAATTATTGGTTTCAAAAGATCTACGTCGTAAAATTATTTTCAACCATACAGGGTGTCCCATTTTCGTGCCATAACAAAAACAAAGATTTTTTTAAATGGAACACCCTGTATATTTTTAGGTCTTCGGATGTTATTTTTTAACCTCTACATGAATGTCTTTTCATTTTTTGATTTTGTGACAGTGTTACCAACTTATTAATTTTTTTCCGAAAAATCTGACATAAGCAGGCTTAACTTTAAAAAACCGTAGCGACCTCGTTTCTTGAAGTTAAGACAGTTTTAACAATAATGTTAGTCCGGTTAAGGAGCAACATTTAAAAAATTTAAATTTATTAATACAGGGTGTTCACAAAAAAATGCCAAACTTTTCAAACTTCAAAGTGACGTAACTTATTTTTTCAAATGTAAACACACTTGTTTTATTTTGTTATTCGATAGCATTTTTTCTCCCCTTCAATTTTTATGAGGGGTGTCCTATGTCTAAACCCCGTAGTTGTTGAGATATTCAATACTTTTCAAAAAAGTAGCGATTTAATTGCATTTGTATGAACCGAAGTAGACCACGCTGATGCAAAACAGTGCCAAAATATAAGCAACTTGACATTTAAATGCATTTTATTATGACGAATCGTAAAACTGTTTTTATTCCGAATTATAAAAAGTTAAAAAACTGACGTCGTACGCCCAAAAAGTCTGAAAAGGCCTATACTCATTAGTCATTACCCAACTTGTCGGAACCGACCGTCGGGAACTCCGTGTTGGGTGTTGTCTACACACCTCCCGACCAGTCCAACCAGTGGCGTAGCAACATATTCAGCGCCCTGGAGCAAATTAGGTCGGCGCGCCCCCTTGTTTCTCGGAAGAGGTCTGCCGAAATTTATTTTGAACATTTAGTTTAAAAAAATGTAGGAATGAATAGTTTCCACATGAAAAAAACGTTTTTTCCGCTTTTTCATTGGCAAATCGGTCAATCACTTTCTCCAGATCAAGTTGACAAGCTATTGTGTTTTTAATCGATATAGTGGCCAAAGAGCTAAAATATGGTGTTGTGAAATGCTGCTTATAAAATAAGTTTTGATTAATTTTGTTTTTGAAAAACTTCGTTTTGCTGTCGCTGTCGTCACCGGTCAAAATCAGACATGCTGCAATAATGCCGGAGAAGCTACTTGAGGCTGCGGTGTGAATTAAAAGTAGGTCAGCAATGTCGTTTTTTCATTTAATGATCAATATGTCAATATTTTAATTACGCCTGTAAATCCAAAAACACATTGTACACAAGTAATTTAGTAAAATAAAAGTCATAAATTTTACCAAATCACCTACACAGAACAAACAATTAAATTATTGCTAAGAAATTGTACAAAGTCACTAAAACAGAACAATAAATTACAATCCCCTACACTCAAAAAGTTTTCAAAATTAAATAACACATTCATTTAAGAATCAAACTTGAAATTCTTACACTACACAAAGTAAACAAATGGAATATGAAGCGCAAATGTTTCAACCGCCATCCCCTCTCTTTGCGGATTTCGCGGTTCAGTTTATGTTGAAAGACCTCTAGATAAATTTCATGTAACGCAACATTAAACATAAAATTTATAAAATACTGCCATCTACAAAGTGGTGTATCTACTACTTTTATACGTTTTTGCTTTAATATTTTAAAATTGCGCCACATGTCAATCTACAGGAAATATAATTTTTGTTTCGCCCTTATGATTGGTGCGCCTGGAGCAGTTTGCTCCAACTGCTCCACGATTGCTACGCCACTGAGTCCAACACAGCAGACTGAAAATACAGGAGGATCCTACATTTTTCCAGTATGTTTTGTTCTCAGATGAGGCGACATTTCATAAAAACGGATCTGTAAATAGGCATAATTTTCATTATTATTCAACCGAAAATCCTCATGTTATGCGACAAATTGATCAACAGCATCGCTGGTCTTTGAATGTCTGGGGAGGAATTGTTGGAGATAATGTGGTAGGTCCGCATTTTTTCGCTGGTCATCTAAATGGGCCCACGTATTTACATTTTTTGCAACATGTATTGCCCAGGTTATTAGATCATGTACCTCAGTAAGTCAGTATGCAAAAAACAGAATGTGGTTCCAACAGGACGGAGCACCTGCACATTTTTCGCGAGACGTAAGGGCATATCTTGATGGCATTTTTCCCAACCAGTGGATTGGTAGAAGTGGACCCACCAGGTGGCCCGCCAGATCACCGGATTTGACTAAACTTGACTTTTTTTGTGGGGATACGTGAAAGGAATTGTGTACCTATAACGAACCACCGACAACAGCAATAAATATGCAACAACGAATTGTTGACGTTTTTACAAGTATTTCACCTGAAATATTGAGAAGAGTGCAAAGATCTTTTTAGCAGAGAATAGATTTGTGCCTGGATGAAAATGGAAGAAATTTCGAACATTTATTGTAGTCGTTTCTCTTTTATGTATTTTCAATTTGTCACTTTTCATAGTTTTTGAATAAAAATGCTATCGAATAACAAAATAAAACAAGTGTGTTTACATTTGAAAAAAATAAGTTACGTCACTTTGAAGTTTGAAATTTTTTTGTGAACACCCTGTATCAATAAATTTAAATTTTTTATTTTTAAAATGTTGCTCCCTAACCGAACTAACATTATTGATAAAACTTATTTCTTAACTTCAAGAAACGAGGTCGCTACGATTTTTTAAAGTTAAGCCTGCTTATGTCAGATTTTTCGGAAAAAAATTATTAAGTTGGCAACACTGTCGCAAAATCAAAAAATGAAAAGACATTCATTTAGAGGTTAAAAAATGACATTCGAAGACCTAAAAATATACAGGGTGTTCCATTTAAAAAATCTTTGTTTTTGGCATAGCGCGAAAATGAAACACCCTGTATAGTTGAAAATAATTTTACGACGTAGATCTTTTTAAACCAATAATTTTATGCATTTAAGTTTTTTTTCTATCTCCTACGGGCGGGGCGCTATGAAAGCCCGACGCACTAATGCAGGACCCTGTATATGTATATTTGTTGTTAAAAATAACCAAAATTGGCTACTTTTGTAAAAATTTTATTTAATAAGTAACTAAACATCATTCAAAGTAAATCTTCAAACTTTTAAGCAAATACGTGGTATTATTTTGTATTGTAAAAAAAGTTTTGTAGTTATTTTTTCTCCTATCGTTTTGTTGTAGTACCTATTGTGAACAATGAACATGGCTAGATATGAACACTAAAAAGTTTTATATGATAGAAAATTACATTGTAAACGGTAATCATGTGAAAAAATTTGAATGTAAATTACAGCATGCGTTGACTTTAAAAATAGTACCTACGGTCATACCATTGCAGGAACCGGTAAAAATCGGTTTAAACCTGTTCAAACCAGTCGGTTAGATTCTACTTGTGGTTTGATAAATTTTTACATGAAAGACTCCGTTCTGGTTTATAGTTAATAAAAAAATCTATGGTTCATTCCGGTTTTGGTTCCACTTCAGATCCCTCATTTTATTACATTGATTTTTTAAATTCTCATTCTGTTTTACACACTATTGCAATTTATGAGAAAATCAGATTTTATAGCATGATACAAGTAGAAAAAAGCAGTGCATTAAGCTTTAAATGGTTGCATAATACAAATAATTAAGAAAGGCGTTTTAAGTTTAAACTTACCCATCCATTTAAAACCAGTTAGAGTTTCAATAAAATTAAAACCTTCAGCGTTCGCAATTGATCTTAAAATTTTTGAACTGACAGTACTGGCTAACATATAACAATCACCTAGAGATTCGTTGGGGTATTTAGTTTGCTGACAATGTAAAGCCCACCACCCTAACAATGTACCCAATTCATTACCATTAAATACTTTCCACTGACCAGTACTAAAATTAAAAACTACATACAGTTATTTGTGTGATAATGTTCAGTGTTAGTGGATTGTTTAAAGCATTATTTTATATTTTGTTTAATGGTCCATCAATTATTGTATGAATTAAACGGAAATTTCTTAGTTATAATGTTATTACGTTATATCATGTTTCTGTTATATTTAGCTGTAATATATTGCAATGTAAGCAGTATGTTAATGTATTTGAATATTGTAATTGTGTATTAAGAAGTCTATATGAAACATAAAATTTTACAGAGTGTTAAGGTTTAGGTTCAGGGTGACGAAACGTCCTGATTTTTCGAGATGTGTCTCCATTATTAATTCAATGTCCCGATATCCCCAAGATGTATTTTCGGGACTATCGTGTGTCCCGATTTTGAAATACTTTAATTTTTAGCTATTGCTTATAGAAAATTTACAATAAAATGTTGCTAATTCTTAAAAGTCCTTTGGAAAATCTATTTTCTTGTCTATGTATCTGCTTAGAAGAAATCTTCCAAGTGGTCAAAGTATGTAAAGTAGGTACCTATGTATAAACTATGGGAAGAATGTTTCTTATAAATAATAAAGATAATATATATTTTTGATGACATTGTGATAGGAGTCCCAAAAGTGATTATTTATTTTGGTGAATTTAAGTGTCTTTAAAAAAATTATATTCTGACACAATGGTTTGTACATTATTATACAAATGTATGCATATAAAAAAGTTAAATTTTCTTTTACGATTTCTTAAATACATAAATTTGTATGATAATGAACATATCATTGTACTAAAATTAATAAAATTCACCAAAGTAGATGGTCGCTTTGGAAATTTTTGAAAATCGGTGTAACCGAAAAAATCCTTTTTTATTTTTTTAGTCGTCATGTCCCGATTGTTAGTTGTACCGATCTGGTCACTCTATTAAGGTTACCTTTTATTTTTCTCTGCAACTGCAAGTCTATCTGCATCAGGATCATTCGCCAAAATGATTGTGCTTCCATTTTCGTCCGCAGTTTTAAAGGATAAATCTAAACTACTTTTTCCCTCCTCTGGATTGGGAAACCTACAAAACTTAACAATAATATACACAATTTTGGTAATAAGAATTTCGGATTTTAAATACAAAAATGTGCTCTTTATCAAAAAATAATATTAAATGATAATAATTTGTTGCTATATATATTTCTACTGCCAAAGAAGCAATTTTGTATCGTAAAACTAGTGCATAGAAGGAGGTTTTGTAATATAAGCACAGAAAAAGCAGTTTTAACTGTCTTTCTCCTTCATGTTAAACACATAATTATTTCTATAATCTAAATTAAAATAAATTAAATAAAAACACTGTTTATAAAATGCTCAAGCGTCAATTGTCACTTTTCAAATTGACAAAATTTGTGTTCTAATAAAATAAACTGCTGTGCTTGCTTTATCACATACCAATTGTTACATTAATATTAGTTTCTGATGATTTTTTCTATAATTAAGTTTCATTGTTTAATTTTTTAATTGTAACATTGTTAACATTTACCACGAACAGAAATTAGGACTTTCTGTTCATGGCAATTAAGTCTGCAAACATAGCACCACATGAAAAGTGATATTTTCGATATGTCAAAAAGTTAAAAAAGTATGTTTTTTGTTAGTTCGTAGAGAAATTATTTTTTCAATTATTTATGGATGGATTACTAGATTTAAAAATCAATATTTTTCAATTTACAATTATTTTTGAGATTTTTAGTTTAATATTATTTTATATTCACAATTTTATACTCACAATTTTATTTTCTGTTTGTTGCTGTGAAAATTCAATGTAGCGTTCATAAGAAATAAGAAAGTTAACTATGGTATAAGGCGCATTTGAAGGGATAACAAAAAATGAATGCCACTATTCGGTTCTTGCACTGTAGGTATATAATAAATATGCATATGTTAAAATTTTGTACCCAAAACAGGATATGTCAATGAAAATTTAAAAAACCGAAGTTTTCTTGTTTTCCGCTAATTTTCAAAACAAATGGTTTCAAAATTCTACTTTTTTTAGCTCACTTAAATGACGTTATAGCTCTTATAGTTTTCGGAGCTCTAATGATAAGAAAATATAGTGAAACACACTAATCTGCGCAGATATTTAGTAATAATGTAATTTACTTATGTTAAATCTATACGCATTATATGTTCTAAATAAGTTCTAATCGTAGGAAATCGCCGCAGTTAATGTATAGGCAATGGCGACGATCATTAATTAAAAATATCTCGCAAGGCTTCTGCAAGTGTCTCTTCATTGTGTAATTACAGTACATCCAATATTTATGAGGTATTTTTATTCATGGCCAATAGTAAATAATTAGTTTCAACGACTAATAAATAACATCAGTTCTAGAATCAAAACAATACGTAGTTGTAACTGGGTACAATTTTTGTAATTAGAGAGGAACGTGTTAAATTGTTTAGCGATCATATAATACGCTACCAACACAAACAGTTAAATTGATTTTAAAACACCGGTGTCAGAAAACAGTTAACGCTATCTAAATTGCACCTAAATGCGTAAATACAGAACTGTTTGCTTGTCGAGTATAAAGTAAAACCAAAAAACATCAGTGAATTATTAAAATGACGTTGGTAATATTTAATAATTTAGAAAAATAAGACGCCTATTCTCTTAATTGATTATATTTGAATAATTAGCTAAAACGCTAAAACGCTTTTTTATTATTAATTACAAAACAATTAACACCGTTTGACTTAAAATGCGACAGCAAATTCGCAAAATTTTGTAAAATACGATATTTTATAAAAATTGAAAATTGAGTTTAAGGTTTGAAGGCGAGCACTTGCCGCTTCGTATATAAAGGTTTTATTGACAATTTGTCTGCCTCATAAATCGGTGTAACAAGATACAACATTATTTTTACTATTATGCAACGTATCTCTGAAAGTTGCGCAAATTCGCTCTATAAAACTGGGATCGAGCTAAACAAGACGTCAGTACTAGGGTTTCTTTCCCGGGATCCCGGGTTCCCGGGATCCCGGGATCCCGGTCCATTTTAAGCTATTTTTTATTTCCCGGGAAATGCTTTTTGTCCCGGGAATTCCCGGGATTTTAAAAAAGTGTTGTTTTCGTTTATTTTGTGCTAAGATTTTTGTAATACTATTATAAATTATCAGAATTTTATGCTTAAAATGTCTTTACTAACAGTAAATTATGGAAAAACTTCAAAATAATTTTTCTCTTTTAGTATGGCGCAAAGAAGCCCGGTCTCCATTACAAAGTTAATATCTTCAAAATACTTTTACAGTTTTATTTTTGTGTACCATGATAATTCAAAGCAAAATAGCTTATAAATGAAATTTTATTGATAATAATGATGTTTCTTTGCTGCTAGATGCTTTCAAGACAATTTCACCTACATCAATAGAGACAGAGAGCATTTTATGCAGCAGAACTTTTTGTTAATAAATTAAGAAAAAGACTAATTTACTGAAGCACAGATCACCTTTGTTTTCTTAAATTACATTACAAAAATTCATTGTAAAAATTATATTATTGTATTCATAAATATAAAACTGCAATAGAAAGGTTATAATTCCCAAATGTATGTTTCTCTCACCAATATTATTGAATTATTTGTAATAATCATGGAGCAAAATGTATTACATATATGACTTGGAGTTGTTTTTAAGTAATAAACCGCTCCCTTAATTTTTTGGGTTATTTATTTAAAAATATTGACATAATTTATTACATCCCGGGATCCCGGGAAATCCCGGGACAAAGGACGATTTCTTCCCGGAATCCCGGGACAAGCAAAATGGTCAAATATGAGAAACCCTAGTCAGTACTGCTAAATTATTTTTATATCTATGTAACTTTTTTAGGTTAGTAAATTCTGGAACAACCTAAACAAGAACCAAATAAATCATGCTTGAATTAAGTCACGAACAACTCACAACTTTATGACCAAGTTTATTGTTTTTGCAATGTGACTATTGCCACAAGTATCCTACTCAGTGGCGTTTTAATTTCTTTACGAGCCATAGGCCAATACATTATACGGGCCTTTTTTTAAATAAAAGAGTTTTTGTAAAGTTGATTTTTAGCCTTTTTATTATTAATAACAAATTTTAATGTACAAACTGATAACCAAGCAGAAAATACAGTACCAGAGTTTAAACAGTACAAGAAAATTAAAAAAATATGCAGGGTGTTACATTTAAAAAAATTGACTTATTCGTGTTTAAAATAATTTAGCCAAATGGACCGACAAAAATAAGCACCCTGTGTGTTATTTTAAAAGTTTAATTATTCAGAAGGCACTATAAGAGTATTGTTAACGACACTCACAATTTATTTTACACTGGCGTTGTTAAATCGCTAAATAAAAATATTTTGTTAGAGATCTGTATCCGTAATATTTTCGAAAAAACGCAAACAACTCGAAAACCAATGATTTTAGGTAAAAAAAACCTTGTACATTTGGAAACAAATTTAATTTGGAATCTAAAAAGTGAAAAATATGAGGGGTGTATTTAAAATATAAAAGTTACTTATCAGTGCGCGGCAACTAAACACTCGGTATAGCTGAAAACCATTTTGGATTATGAAGCTCACGATTTCCAACAAATTTTGTTCTAAAACTTTTTTTTCTATTTTCAATAATAAACCATCTATAAAGGAAATACGCACTAGGTGGACACCCTGTATATAACGTATTAAGACGCAATCAAGCACTTTTGAATACGATACTCTGAGTCAGCTCCAAATTTTCCACTTTGATGCACAATTAGTCATTTGAACTTTGAAGGACGTCCATGCCAAGGATCGTCACTTTATTAGGTATAGAAAACGTCATTTTTCACGCAATCGCAACATATTCACATACATTTTTATTACGCGACGGTGGCATTTTTTCTTTTAGCGCTATTAAGACGTGATTTTACCGTACTTAAATCGACTAAAATTGTACACGATAAATTAAATCACAACAACAAAGCTTTGTTAACTAAGCCAGTTCATTTTTATTTGATTAATATGCAACTTTTTAATTTTCTGACTTAGCTTTATGTAACATTAAAGAGTCCTACACCTAACAGTAAAAGGACTCATGACTAAATAAAATAAAAAGTGAAGAATATAAAAACATCAAAGGATCTTATTTGGATTTGGCAAAAGACGATTATTTTTGTATATGCACATAAACGGGTGGAAATTATTCGTGTCTAATTATTGTTACTTACTTGACTGTGGGAAAGTCTGGATCGGGATCTCTCTGCTGCTCAACAGGTATCACTTTCAACCCGATAATATTAAAAACTTTAACAATGTAATTATAACCAACTCCATGCATCGCCGTGTATGTAAATTTAAGGTCCGTTTTAGAAGTTATCGCTTTATGGTCATTTAATATATCATTATTAACTATATTCATATAGTTGACTAAAGTTTGCGGTAAAGGATCCGAAACTTTATCATTATTGTGTAAAATATTCGTGTCCCATGACGTTGTTAAAGGTTCCAAATTTTGTAAGATACATTGTTGTATATTTTTATCAGTTGGGGATGTTATTTGAGCCCCATTGGGACCGTAAACCTACAAACGACACGAGTTTGACGTAGTTTTAGTTGTTTAGAGACATTTACAACGTTACCTTATAACCATTATCTTCTTTTGGATTATGGGAAGCCGTGACCATAACACCCGCCGCACATTTCCACTTAGTTACTGCAAAAGGTACAAATGGAGTAGGAACTACGGCACTGAAAATGTGTACGGGATAACTTTTGTGCAGGAAAACTGCTGCTGACAGTTCTGCAAATCTGCAAAAAAAATTAGGTTCAATGAGCTAACTTTAACAATGCACGTTGCGATGTTTATATTAGAATTATGTGTTTAAACATTTTTCAGTTTATATCCAAAAAAAATTGTAATATTAAATTTTGATTTGAAATGTACGTTTACTTGGCTATTCTGTTTTCTTAGATTATTGCCCGATTGTAAAAGGCTGAGTCTAAATTTAAGTGATTATCAACCGTTAATAATTAAGCAACATCATTGTCGATTGTCGTGAATATGAATCGATGTTTGACGGCTCCGGTATTTTTAAGCGAGCCTTGTGCGACTGGACCTCAAGTTTTGTTAAAAGTAAAAGCTTAAACGTGTAACGTGGTATGTGTATATTATATGTTACGGTTCAAGTGATTAATACGGTTAGTACTATTAACAATAATCGGTCAATGTGATTAATATGAGTTTTCTTAAAAATAAACCGACCTTTAACCCGATCGTCATTCGTTTGCTCTCATATTAATCACATTGACCGGTTAGTATCAATACTAACCGGATTTATCACTTAAACTGTAACAAACTGAAATCAGGCTTACTCTTACTCTCCCCTTTTTTTCTTTACTTTTGATTTTAGATAAATAAAATCTTAGGCATATGATATGTGCAAAAAACCTGGTTTTTTGAGCACATGCACACAATTGTTTCACTTCCGGTGACCTGCATAAATTGGATTTTATTATGTCAACAATTGTTCAAAAAAGGTTTTTGTGAATTTTAAATGACATTTAGGTTACTTTAATCGGTTTTGAAGGTTTCGAAATAGTTTTTTTTGACAAAAAGTCAATTTTTTAAATGGTACTATGGTGGTACAAGCGGTTATTTAAATGGAGCATCTTCCAACGAATCCATCGATACAAATAACTTGTATTTTTATTAAGAGTCTGCTTTAAAACCTTCAAATTATTGTAAAGATTTATTAAGAGATCCTGTTTTAATCGCAGTACACTGTGCATAAATGCAACAAAACAAATGATTCAAAACAAAATCAAAGGTGCTACAGAAGTTCGCTGTCAAAACAAACAAATGCTTGTTTACGTGTTTGTATGTCATTGCGGTGGCAAAAAAATGATTACACCGTCATTAAATTAAAACTTAATAAAAAACTAAATTTTGGTTCAAAAATTGTTTGAGGTTATCAAAATTAACCAAAATAGTGCAACTGCATCCAAAATCGCTTCCTCTTTCCAAAAATGTAAAAATATACAGGGTGATCCATTTAAAATAACATAGTTGAGGTCATTTCCGGCGAAACCGGAAGTGAAAAAATTGTGTGCATTTACTTAAAAAATCCGGTTTTTTGCACATATCATGTTTAAAATCTCATTAATCTAAAATCAAAACTAAAGAAAATAGGGGGGTGTACCACACTTTGTTTACACCCGGTATGTGTGATAATTCATTCCTTTTGAAAATATGTACACTATCGTTGCACTTCCGGTTTTTCCGGAAATGTCTGCACCTGTTTAGTTAATTTTTATAACCTCAAGTAATTTTTCGACAAGAAAAAACTAAGAATAAAAATAATAAAGTGTGCCGTGACTTGAATAAATTTGATTTTATTATGTCCGAAAAACGTTTTTTTAAATTTTAATTGACATTTGGGTTACTTTAATAGACTTTAAAGGTTGCGAAATTGGTTTTTTGACAAAAATTAAATTTTTTTAAGTGGAATAATTATAATAAAGTATTTTCTGACGAATTCAACAATATCAATAACTTGGTATTTTTATTATTAAGCTGATACCAAAACGTTTTTCAAAGGGGCGAATAAGTTAAACTATATGTTAATGATGTTAGTAAATTGCTTGTCGCAGAGGAATTAATAAACACATTATTTAAAAAAAAAAACGCGCCTAATTACAATCTCTTGTTTCCGCAAATCTCGTTGACGCAAAAAAATAAATATAAACATATTGTGTTGCAGTAACTTATCGTTCAGTTATAGTTGCAAGCATATTTAGCACACAGTAAAACAATTTATAAACCGAGATAACATTGTCGAGTAAAACTTACCTAGGTTTGATATTAATACAACTCACATTTCGAGAATTCAAATTATTAAATTAAGCTCCAACTTAGTTTGGTGTTATAGAGTAATTCGTTAGGGCCAGATTATGCCTAGGCAAACTGATCTATGCGAGATATATTCACTAAATTAAAACTACATAAAAATGTTCGTTTTGGATATAAAACAATGTACAAAATTGACAAAAAAGTGTTGATAATTTGAACAAGACTTTTAATTTACTCGTCCTTTATTTTTACTTTGTTTAGAAAATATTAGTCATAAAATTAAATAATTAATTACGTTAATTATTAATTATCAAATTTTTTGTTTACTATAACTGAAACAAATGGATTTACTTCCACAAAACTGATTACAAGTGAAACATGTAATTGGGTCCATGAATAGATAAAACGTTCAGTTGAATTACATTTCGTAGGAATTCTAAAACCACACATTGTCTGTGAACCGTATACTTTTCCTGATGTTCAAATGAATGATACTGCTTCTCACCAAGCGTATAGTATAATGTACAAACAACACGCAACCTAAAATTTTATATTATGTCTAAAAATAGCGCCCCACACAAAACTAATTTTGTGTTATCGACTAAATACAAACGCTGAATTAAAGCTTACAGTGTAGTCTAACCGTATTAAATATAACATATTAAATACATTTCAGTGTTTTGAATAAATTTTGCAAAATCATGGTGCAAGTTTAAAACGGACAGTTTTGATAACATACAAAGTAAATATGCTGTTGCCTTACGTGTTTATGTCGGCCAATTTTATGAAAAGACATTTGAAATGAGTTGCTTGTGATTATCTTTTCTGCCACGTGGATCATTTCAAACAAAAATCGCGTCTAGTTTAATGATACTCAACTTGCGGTTTGCCCGTCGCATGCACCTCTTTGTCGTATAAACTGCCATGACAGCGATGAAAAACAAATACCGATCATGGCTTAATATTTAGTCTGATCTTCGCCTGAAACTGACCAAAATTTAACCAGATATTTTTACCCTGGTAAAAAGTAAACAGGCACATCCCTCACATTAATTACAATAATTAAAATTATTATTATATTTATATATGATACATATTGGGGTTTCTCATATTTGACCATTTTGCTTGTCCCGGGATTCCGGGGAAAAATCGGCCTTTGTTCCGGGATTTCTCGGGCTCCCGGGATGTAATAAATTATGTCAATATTTTGAAATAAATAACCCAGAAGCGGAGGGAGCGATTTATTACTTAAAAACAACTCCAAGTCATATAATGTAATACATTTTGCTCCATGATTATTATAAATAATTAAATAATATTGGTGAGAGAAACATACATTTGAGAAATATAACCTTTCTATGTCAATTTTATATTTAGGAACACAATAATATAACTTTTACAATGAACTTTTGTAATTTAAGAAAACAAAGGTGATCTGTGCTTCGATCACTTAGTCTTTTTCTTGATATATTAACAAAAAGTCCTGCTGTATAAAATGTCTCTCAGTCTCTATTGCTGTAGGTGAAATTGTCTTGAGAGGATCTAGCAGCAGAGATACATCGTTTTTATTTATAAAATTTCATTTATAAGCTATTTTGCTTCACATTACCAGGGTACACAAAAATAAAACTGCAAAAGTATTTTGAAGATATGTATTAAATTCGTCATGGAGACCGCGCTTCTTTATGCCGTACTAAAAGAGGAAATACAAAAGAGAAAAATTATTTTGAAATAAAAATAAAGTTTGTCCATAATTTACTGTTAATGGTAATGGTAATAAAGAAATTTATAATAAATATAAATATAATATAAAATAAATAAGTTATGATAGTATTACAAAGATCTTAGCTCAAAATAAACGAAAATAACACTTTTTTAAATCCCGGGAATTCCCGGGACAAAAAGCATTTCCCGGTAAATATTAAATAGCTTAAAATGGACCGGGATCCCGGGAAAGAAACCCTAATACATATACATTTATATTTAGTATAATAAAGGTATTTCTGAATTTTTTAAAATTGTTTTTATTACAATTGTACATATAGCATTGCATTCTATATTTCAAAAATATTTACCTAAGAAAAAGGTCATCAGTTGAGAATTTAGAAAAGTTTTATTACAGGGCTAGTCGTTGTTTTTGCTCGACAAAATGGTGAGAGAGACAAGCGACGAAAAAAAAAGTAATCACTTAAGAATTTAGTTTTTTTTTAGGACTCATTTTTCCAATAGTATATTACATACCGAGCGCCCGAAGTGCATCATTACAGCCGAGTGCTAGGTTAGATGCACGAGGCGCGAAGCGCCGAGGGCATCTATAGCACGAGGCTAGAATGATCCTTCCCGTGAGGTATGTACACTATTTTACTCACAATCGGTTAGTAACTCTAGATAAGTGTCAAATAATATTAATTTTTATCGTAATTTGATAAATTATTTCAACAACAAGGTCGTGGGTTCGAATCCCACGGCCGTCTGTCATCGTAGAGGTTTCAGGTGGTTCCCTCTACCTACTATAGGCAAATGCTGTGACAGTACTTCCACCGGACGCTAATGGCCAAAGTAGTTGAAGCGTCCTTAAACCAACAATTTAAAAAAAAAAAAAAAAAAAAAAAAAACAGTGAGACCGTTGCTAGGGAATATAACAAGTTTGTTGCCGTTGCTAGGTAATATAACAAGTTTGTTGATTCTGACAGATAGATAATTATTTTGTCAGTTTATACGGCATTTTTAATAATTGTCTCAGTATTTTTACAAATATTATGTCCGATAATGAATTTGAATATACTCCACTAGAACTGCAAGAAGCTGCAGAAAAAGCTACTGAAGGCATGATTCCAAAAAAAAAGCAAGGCGAGATACGAAAACACTTACAAAGTATACAGTAAATGGTGTGTGACTAAAGGTGTGCAGCATACCTCTGAAACGGTACTCTTTGCGTATTTTTCTGAATTAGCTAAACAAAATAAAGCCTCCATAAATACGAGTTGTTTGTTCTTTATTTATTTTAAAAATCATGTTTTAATGCAATTTGATTTACAAAAATGACAGTGACATTTGCTGGTAAGGAAAGTGACAGATAAACTAGCCGGGAATGATCATTCCCGGCTAGTTTATCTGTTACTTTCCCAGCTAGCCGGGAATGGGTCGTTTCCCGACTGTTTTAAAGGGTACAAATGCACACATTACTTACCGATTGTGAGTAAAAAATATTTACCTACTGGTATGCCACCATATTGTCTACTGCATACCGGTACAAAATCTTAAACAGATTGGGACCTCTGCTTGAAACCATTCAAAAATATAATTTATGTCGACTAAAATCAAATAAACTTTTTTTATCTGTGAAATGCATCAAAAAGTATTATACGCAAGCAAATAAATTGATTAAAAATAATCGGTTATTAATCGTTATGGTGCCTGTCCACGTGAGAGTAAACAACTCTCGATAGCAGCGTCGCCAAGGATACAGCCAATCGCGAGTTACTCTCAGGGGCTGTATCCTTGGCGACGCTGCTATCGAGAGTAGTTTACTCTCACGTGGACAGGCACCATTAAACCGGTTACTTCAGATTTTTTTCTGATAACCGGTTGAGATGACTGTCCGGTTTTCCAATCCCTATTCAAACCTATAATCTACCTCTAATCTCCAATAATGAGCGAGATGGTCGTGGTCGTTTCGACTTAAAAACTTACAAAAATTTGTTATCACCAAGCATCAGACGCAAGTTTAGGTGACATTTTTTACTCCAAATTATATTCAGAATCTCTGATGCGGCTAGCTCAATCACAATTACATTTACAAATTGATCTATCGTGTATTTGTATTTGTATATTTTATTTAATTGGTTACTGGTTTTAGCAATTGTTTATGCTATAACATACAACAGGAATTTCCACAACCGTCACGATACCGGATTAACTTGCCATTTACGAAATTAAATCGTGATCGGTGATTGTAATAAATCATAAAATATAAATAAACTATATTTAGAACATATTTGTGCTAATACAAACGTGTACTCTATCAACTTCCATTTGATATTATCAACTAAAGAGGTTTTATCGGTACATATATTAACAAATCTGTTTAATCTGTTGGAAGCAAAATCGGCATCACAAAAGTGCCGAAAAATAATGGTATATTAAGCAACTCTGGTATGAATGTGATTAGTATAGCAATCAAAAATACAACCCGTCATCTAAATAATCTAAATTACTGTACTTTTTGGCATTATTTACATTGTAAAAGCAAATTCTCTTATTACAAACATCTTAACAGTACAAGTTTATTACTAAAATTGATTATATTAGCATAGACACTACAAAATTTTAACAATTTCAAAAAACAAATCAAATTTTGCAACTTTTTAAACAGCAGTTAGATTTTAAGCAATATTGTGCGCACAATTTTGTTTATAATCTTTAAACGTTATTTTTTTTAAATGACCTAACAACAAAGCGTCAAAGTGCTGAATAGAAGTCAAAGAGTTCAGCGAAAGCCAAAAAATTACGAAAACCATCGAAAATCAAAACAGTTCTCATTGTTTTTCATGATAGCAAAGGCTTTATCCACTAAGAATTTGTGCCACAAACGTTTGATTGCAATAATTCGTCGTGTTAGACCAGAATGTGGCAGATCTGACAGTTTTTGGTCAAAAATCAAGTTCTTGTGCTAAATCATCCACAGTATTCGCCAGATTTAGCACCTTGCCAGCGTGCGACTTCTTCCATTTCCAAAACTCAAAATTCCATTGAAAGGAAAGTATTTTAATGACATTGGCAGCATTCGAACAGAATTTACATGTGCATTGGTTTTGTTAAAATTGGCCCCCAGCCTGCTTGTTTTCTTTTTTTAATTAAAATTTTAAAAGTAAATTGTTTAAGAATATTTCAGGAAACGGCACAATCTGTATCGCTTCGGTTTATATCTTTACTTAGCACGTAAACACACTTCTTTGCTAATTTAACCATTTTCCTATCTCTAAGTTTCCGCGATCCCCATATCCTATATGTTAAATCATTCACCGTGCACATACTTTATTGTTTTTAATCATCAATGTCATTTATAAACAAATACCAATAATTCTAAAACAAAATGTAATTTTTCCGCTAAACATAAACCGGTCGAAGAATATTGGCGTACGTAAAGAGCACTTCTTAGCAACAAAACCAATGTTTAATCAATCACAATTCGAAACAAAATTAAGATAGAATGATAATAGTTGTACCACGAGGATATATCGAGATGGTTCAAAATACTCCATTCAACAAGAAAGATTGTATCAATTGAAGTATTATTGAAATGTACATTTAAAATCTTTTTAAACAGATTTGTTGAATAAAGACATTAATTTGCCATTATTGGCATTCACTTTAATAAATTTTTATTGTTACCAATAAATTTAAATTAATACTCTAAATACTCTAAAACTAAAATGCAATCAAAGCTTATGTTTTATCTACATACGAATGTCTGCACATTGGGAATGTTAAGGACATTTCAGGATATTTGATAGCAATTAAATATTGATTTTGAATGTTGTCACCATTGCTAGAAAGATACAAATAGCTATTTATCTACAAACGCAAGCTGAAACATTTATATTCCATAACTATAATTCTGCTTTCAATGAGAGAAATTCTGATTTATGTTAAATTCGACATTAGCAAGTTTTTCGGATAATTTACATTAGTACATTTGTATTCCCAGTTTTTAGTGCACATTGGCATGTTTCCATTTTGTACAGTAAGAAATACTCCTATATTTTTATTTACAAAAACTACAATTACGCAAATAAATTCAACACGGAACAAAATACAAAGTGTGGTAAAGTCAACTTTCTATTTCCTTTTTTTAAAAACTTATGTTCTGTAAATAAGAGTAAGATAATTTTTCTGGTTTAAAAATGCATATTTCAAGTGGTTGGTTTCCTATACAAAAATCAGTTAAAAAAATATAAAAAATGCCAAAACACACCAAGGTGTGTAAATTATGACTATTAATCTTGATTAATAGTAACAATTTTCCTTCGTATATTAAAGAAGAAAAAAACATTTTAGAAATTTCTTCAATATAGGTACTATCTAAAATTATTTGATATACAGTGTGATTGCGAAACTGACACTCTGGTATATGGAGTAATTATTGTGAGGTGTTTTTTTTGTGTGTTGCTGTTGCTAGTCATTGCAATGTTCTCCCCTAACAATAATGATGTTATCTGACACTAAACTGTTTAGTTTTGAGTAATGCCTAATTTACATTGGTATAGTAGCTAATGCAAGTAACTAAATCAAGTAACTAAATTTAGCTACTTGCACCGTGTAGACAGTTTTGTTTAGTACTTGCGCAAGTAAACAATTTAGTGACTTTTTGAGTAAAGTAAATAGAAATCATTACTATTTACTTAAAGACTATACTTCATTTATTGTCAAATACTAAACAAGTTCCTTAAATTGGGTGTAGACCACGTATATATTGTGTGAACACTCACTAAACCAAAATTTTGACAAGTTTTGCTACTTGATTAGTGACTTGCTTTAGCTACTTGATTTAGTAACTTGCTTTAGCTACTATACCAATGTAAATTAGGCATAAGTTTGGTCACTTTAAAATTATGTGACATGTGACTTAATTCGGTCTTATTAAATTTTTCGTTCTGTTGCATATACAATGGTTAAGTTCGATTGCACAAAGCTCGATTAAAGTTAAAGGAATCGTTAAACATCGCTTCATAGTACGGGTGCTCCGATATTAAGTTTCACGTTATGATTCGTTAGGTTTCATGATTAATGCACTCATAATATGTGTTCATTTTAACTCAATTTTGATTTTAGTTAGTTTCTTCGTGATATACATACCCATCAGCAGCCTGACATTGAACATTAGGATAACATTCCAAAATTTAACTCTTTCTATTACCTATTAATCTGCTGAAGGAATTCAATTTAACGAGAACCGATTAATCAGTCAAAATAATGATTACCGATTATTCAACAAAAGAGCCGATACGGTTGATTATCGATTATCTACCGATTAATCGGTGCATCCCTACTTCATACAACAAAAATGATGTTGCCTAGAATGATGTTTGACTAAACTTAATTCGCGTTTTATGTAGCCGGGCATTGGCGTTTTAATTATGTTATATTTATATGTGAACTAGCCTTCAACTTGACTATACGTAAAACGATAAATCAACTTACTATTAAATCTCTGTTACACCAACATTAAACCAAAATAATGTTGACATTTACATTATATCGATAACCTTTTAAACGATTTAATCTCAATTTTTATTTCCACTTCACATTGTGAGATTAGACATACAGAAAAATTGCGGATAGTTCACACTTAGATATTACTTTACGTAGATAAGAACAAACGAAACGTTATAATAACCATTTCAAAGGTTATACAGGGTGTCACACAAAAAACGCCGCAAGCTGTAACTACGTTATTTGTTGTCCGATTTTTATGAACAAAAAACTAAAATGAAATGGCTCCTCAAATACTCTAAACTGTATTGGATTTCAATTTTTTTCAAGTTCAACTTAAATGTCAATTTTAGTGCTAAACTAATAAGAAGTAAAAAATAAAAGTTTAATTAAAATAGGTTAGGTTTCACAAAATTTTCGTGGAAAACAAAAAAATCTTAATCAACAAATGTCATTTAAATACCACACTGACGTTTAAATGACATTTGTTGATTAAGATTTTTTTGTTTTCCACGGCACGCTTGAAAATTTTGTGAAACCTAACCTATTTATGTTAAACTTTTATTTTTTATTTCTTATTAGTTTAGCACTAAAATTTACTTATGAATACATCATTGAATTCAGAAAAAAAATGTCTACCAGATTTAGTAAAAAAAATAGATGGTGCCATTTGGAAAAAAAATTGACTATCGTTTGACATTTAAGTTGAACTTGAAAAAAATTGAAATCCAATTCAGTTTATAGTATTTAAGGAGCCATTTCATTTACTTTTTTGTTCATCAAAATCGGACTACAAATAACGGAGTTACAGCTTGCGGCGTTTTTTGTGTGACACCCTGTATAACATTAGCACAGATGGTATCACTAATGTTATTAATTGTAACTAATTAGTTTATTATTTATTTAAAAATGTATCCAGCGATTTTCAAAATTGCATAGAAGATATGGCAAATACGTTCTTTAATTATTCAACTTTGATTACAAACCTATCATGAAAACCTAATAACACATTATTAATTTTAGGAACGTTACGCATGTGTTACATGAGTGTACGTTTAATACCTCTTTATCAACTGGCCAGACTGTTAATTTCCAAGACAAGTGTGCAAAAATAGAATATGATATGGAGCATACAATCATACAAACTCAAACATACTTTAGGAAATTTATTGCAAGTTTGTTAAAATTCAGAGAACATTTTGTTCATAAAAATATATTCACTTATTTTTCAATTCTAAAACGATAACTATAAAAAATGCGATTAGGTTTATCAAATCTTTTTATCTTTTGAAGCAACGAAACAAAACGACAAGCGAACAGTCAATAATAGGCCGTTAAAACTTGTGGTTTTGCACGTGGTTTTGCTGACTTGATTTTGCACATGACCGCGTACCCGTTTGCAATTAACGGTAAATTTTAAGAGGAATCCAAAAATGTAAAAATATACAGGGTGTTCTGTTTAAAAAAATTACATTTTTATATGTGCCGCTCAAATAAAACACCCTGTATATTTGAAAATAGTTTTAGGTTATGTAGAAAATAGGTTCGCACAATATTTGTGTTAAATATTTTTTGATATTTTCATTAATAAAGGAGCTATCGAAGAATCTCAGGGTCGTGGTGCATCCTGTATTTGATTTTGTAAATAATAACTTATATACAGGGTGTTAAAGTTAAAACGACAATCCTTAAAAAAAAAACGGTGATAGATAAGACAATTCTGTTATGTACGATAATAGTCTATGTTTAGATGTACAAAAAAACTTTTTTTGGTAAAATTTAAAATTGCGATATTATTTAAATCATTCAAGTTACGTAGTTAAGTAACTTGGTTACATAGTTAAGTAACTCGGTTACTTATTATAGTGATCGCGGATCGCCACCGCCACCGCGCCGGTATGAGTTAACCCTGAAACTTTTTATACCCACTAATACACAAACACACATACGGACATAAATATTTATGGCAAAAGTCATTTGGTGGCCACACCAGTTTATTTAAGTTTAATGAAAAAGATAATAAATTTATTTTAAATTTGCTAATTAAGAACTGCTATTAAGTTTATTTTAAGTAACAGGAAAATTAAATATGCTCGTTTTTTCTTTCTTACAAAATTTTATTTTAATAGAAGCTTTTAACCTTCGTGGCCTATACTTGCTAAATTATCTTTTTATCCGAGACAAATCTGCGTGTAAGTTTTCAATAATGGTCAGATGATGTATTCTACAATGGTAGACGAAACGCGAGTTAATTTCAGGCGTTTGGCGCATTTCCGTCTCGAAAACCTAGTTGACTAAAGTGTCGTAATTATTGTTTGATGTCTTTATGACATTTAAAGTCAATAAAACAATTCGTTCGTCACAATTAAACTTCAGTTTGAATAAAACAAAATTTAAGTATTTTTATAAGGAAACCAAATTAAAAGCGTCCCCTTTACGCAGCAACAATTCACTAAAAAATTGCCTTTAATTAATATTACATATCTATAGTTATTTAAGACGCATATTTTGATTTAGCTAAGTAAACAACGTTCAAAATATTTGTACAATTATTTTAAAATTATGTACTTTAAAGCTTTTATGAAATTTTAATGTTGTGTTTTAATACTTTTAAGAAAATTAAAACAAAACTTATTTGCTTACCCTTTGCTGTTGTGCCTTCCATCATAGCCAATGACGATGCCATTTTTCTTAAGAACTTCTCCATTTACTGTTTCTAAATGTTTAAGTAATCCTTGAGCAGTTTGAATTATAACTAAGTCATTCATAGCAATATATCCAGCTGCCATTTTCCCACGAAGTCCTGCAGTTCCAAAAGAAATCCGATTGAGCAGAACAGCCGACAGTTCGTTAAACTTTCCATCTTTAATGTAGCTTTTAATTTCTGTCAAAGTTTTGTCATTTTTATCCCACGACAGCCACTCTTCAATTTTTTTATCCAGCTCTATATTGCCTGACGATATGATTTTGTCGCTTGCCATCACAGAGTTTTCCTTCACTTTTTTTAACCGCTATACTTGAACTTGACACCTGTCAACAAAATTGTGGTTGTATTTGTTAAACTTTCTAAAACCACCAGCATAAAATAGAAATTCTTTGGCGTTATGTAAAAAAATGTTTTAACAGAAAATGTACTTTAAGTGCAGTGAGTGATTCATTAATGGTATGGTTCGCGGTGGACTAGTTTCAAAGCACAACTGTGACAATCTTATCGCTGTTTGATAAGTGTAAATACCGTCATCAATTATTGCTAGTAAAATAAGTTTGTGTCAACGTATGGTTTCACGCTCGATATCAAAACAAAAAAAATGTTGTAAGTACTACTTGTAATAAGATAATTTGTATAGTTTTACCGCATTTCCATTTGTTTACACAAGTGGAGATGTCGCGTTTGATGATAGTTTCAAAAGCGTAGCCAAAAACTTGCACATTATATTGATCACAGTACATTAACCGTGTCTGTTTTTTAATCAATAATATATATGATAATAAGTACTGCAAGCAATGTAAGCTAACACATACTGTACGTGGTTACAAACAGCAAGTACACATCATAAACTATTAACTCACACATCACCAGCTGAAGTCATATGCTCTAAAAATAACTATAATGAAAGTGATTCTCCGTTGTTTAAGGATATGGAGGTAGGAACTGTAAAAATCGCTGAAGATAGCGATTTTAATATGCTAAAAACGCTTATAGATGACAATAGCAACTGGAAACTCGACTATAACAAGGGAGATGATACCAAGGTATTTATAATGTATGGGTAATATTATAGGTAGTTTAGCTTGTAGAATATTTACGCACGCGCAACTGTAGGTAACGTAGAATATTTTAAAAATATCCCACTCAGGTTCAATAATCAACAACTGCCCGAAGCGCACGCGTACACAATATCCTGTTGCATTGTAACAATGGAACCGACAACTACTAACGCCATCTGCAAGGGAATTTGTTCAACACGGCCATGTTCACGGACTATATCCTGGCTTAATAATCTCTCCAATAATTTCGTACTTCATTTCCGTTGAATAATGCGGTACATATTTTAAACGAGTCGTGTCTAGCAGACCTTGAAATTACGTTAGGGGTATATAGATGTTGACCATGGAAATATTTTTGTACATAAAACAATTAAAAACACTTGCAAACTCCCTTAAAAATTATACGCAAGTGTATAACAATGCCGGATTGAAATGAATGTGTAAAATAAACAAAATCAAATAATTCTTACTTGTTTCAATTTTCATTTTGTTCCATGAATCAATAATATTCCTGTTACAGCATTATAGTATTTTTGATAAATATTCGTAAGCACATCACTTTTTTTTTAAACGCAAGCGTTTAGTTGTTGTGAGTAGATTGTAATAACTACAGAGAAGATAATAGCGTGCGTAATAAATCAATGTAAATGTAATTGTCAAACAAAACATTCATTAACTGTAATTTTTCCTTGTCAATAAGTACTCGTTTGATGTTACGGCAGTATTGTTGTATTGTCAAAACAATTGATCATTACAATTTCGATTTTATATTGTTACATTGGAAAATAAAATTTATTTATTGAAAAATATAACCGTAATAGAAAATACTATACAGAGTGTTCCAAATTCACGCAAGATTTCGCTTATCTTAAGAGCTACAAAGTTGGTTAAATCGAGAGAAAGTTGCAAAATTTGGTGCTGAATTCAAATATAAAGTTTTAAATAAAATATTGACAAGAACTGGACGCTAAAAAAATATTAATATTTCACAATTTAGCAAAGTCAGAACGAATTCCTTTAATATTTACTTTAGTTGACAAGTGTTGTAGTGACTATTGACTATTCAAAATTTTAAAATAATACACAGGGTGTTCCTTATGCCCGGTCCATTTAGTCAAACTTCAAACACGAACAAGTCAGTTTTTTAAATGGAACACCCTATATATTTTTACATTTTCTTATCGATAATTTAATTATCTCTAAAAACTATGGGAGGCCGAATATGTCTTTTGCGGTTTTCGTGTTAACTTTTGGACACAAACAAAATATTTAATAAACTTGTACTATAGTAGGTTTTAAAAATATCTCAAAAATTTGTTTAAAATATTAAAATACAATACCACTTTCATCTTTAAGCTGTACTTTTGGCCTTTTATAAATTAATTTAAATAAAAATAAACATTTGAAACACATATCTTTGTATACATAAAAGGTCATGATTATGATTTATTTATGGAACTAGTGTAAAAAAAAAAACAGTTAAAAAATTGTATATTTTAATAGACATATGACTTATCGAAGTCATGTTACAATAAATATCCTAAATAATAATAATAGTTTTTAAATATTATGTGTGCACTTTCAGGTATGGTATATTTATTTTAAAAAAATATATACACATGCAATAAGTTTTCTTAGCAGCTTTTTTCTATTAAAAATAAAACTGTATAACACTTTTATGTAGCTAGAACAACTGTGATGTTTTTTTTTTATTTACAAAATTTTTAATCAAACCCAAAATTCAGCTTTGTATTGACTTTTAAAACAAATTTTCGAGGTATTTTCAAAGCCTAGTTGTTACATACTACCAAATATTTTATTTGTTACCAAAATTTATCACGAAAACTTCAATAAATCGAGATATATTAGTTTTAGACAAGTGGCGTAGCTAGAGTTAGTGCCGCCCGGGGCGGTCCCTGAATTTGCCGCCCCTAAAAATAAGGGTCGCTAACTTTTTCTAAAACCAAGCAGAGATCGACAGAAAAATGTTGGGGGGGGGGTAAAAAAATGCGCCGCAGGCGATTTTTTTTAAATTTTAGACGTTCAAACGTGTTTTACTGCAAAGCTAGATAATGTACAATACTTAACCATCTTCCAAAATTACGGTTTTACAGTAGAACCTTTTCTGATTTTTATTTTCTTTAATCAGATCGCCCCCACTCCCACGAAATTATTTTTAATAAGGGGGAAAAATCCCTGTTACAATAGAGTTTAAAACTGCATGGAATTTAATGGCTTAAATAAATGAATTGTTTCATAATTTTATTGAATGGTTGGCACCGTATAATAAATTTTATTAGGTACTTGGAATTTCTGTCGTTACAAGGGGGCGGATTTTCAGTGAAGCAAGGTCAAGTAGCAATGTCTTTACACATTTAAAATATTTCATACTCCAAAGGAGTTATAGACGATTTTCAAAAATCGTATTTTCCAGTTTTTCCTAATTTTCTCGGATACCGTTTGAGATATTTCCAATTTCTCTTTGGATTATTAATGAGCATCTAATTTCGCAACTTTGCCCTAATTTAACCGACCTCATAGCTCTTAAGATAAGCGAGATCCTCATGCATTTACTCGAATTTGGGACACCCTGTATACAGATATTATATGCCGTGTGGGAATCTCGCTTATTATAAGAGATGCAGGTTTGATTAAACTAGATGAATTATTCTTAAATATGATAGGAACAATTAATTTTTAAAAACACAAAATTCCTCGTAGTTTAGATGTTATAGCAAGAAAAATGAAAAGTTGATTTTTTTTTTGTTTTAACCATTAGATCAATTTTGTAAGGTACTATTTAATGAAGAATTTAACTGTTATTTTAGATTATTTTTATCACTTATCATTTCCGAGATATTACCCTTAAATTCATTTTTTCTTAGGGGCAGCGAAGTTGGCTATGGAATATTTGAATGTGCTTTTTTTCTCTTTCTAATGAGCTATTACTTGTTATTTCTATTTTTTAGAAATAAGTCACAAAATCAAGAAAAATCGTATTTTACTTATCTTGCCAAGCTATCTATGAAAATAAAAACAATAACTAATTAAATCTCAAATGAACAGTATCAATTGCCTGCGGTATCATTTATTAAAATTTTATAGTATTGTTGTGTAATTCGATAGTCGTAGTAATTGTTATAATTATGATTACATTTAAAAATAACGAAAAAGTTGAGATGCTACATTCTTTGCCATCAAAAAACTGTGAAGAAGCTGACCGAATGTACTAACAGCTATATCCCGAGAGAAGGCAACGAAGTGCGCTTAACTACAGGGATTTGTAAATAATTTTAAAATTTTACACAAATTTTTCAAGACTAAAATTTTAATAAATGATGTCGCACACAAATGGTAACTGTTATTTGACTTTTATTTAGTTGCTTTTTGTTTCTTTTTTCATAAATACCTTTATAAGTGATTGGTAAAATACGATTTTTCTTGATTTTGATTTAATGGATAAAACAAAAAAGTTATGAGAAAATAAAGAAATTCAACATTTTCATAATTTTTGCTATAACATCTAAAGTACCTACGAGAAATTTTGTAATTTTAAAAATTGATTGTAGCTCCTCTCATGCTAGAGAATAATTCATCTAATTTAAACAAACCTGTATCTCTTATTATATATATAGCGAGATCCCCATGCTGGAAATGTAATCTGGGACACCCTGTATAACCACAAACAACTTTTATTCTAAACTTTTTTTTGTAAAGTAATCACAAGACGAGATATTAATGCCTTACGTTACTTTTTGTACACAGTGTATAAAATAAAATCTATATAATCAATATAAGTAGTTATCTTCTGTTACATTTTGCTTTGCATTAAATATTTACTTTATTTTAAGAAACACTGCAATAATATGTAAATATAGATCGCTTCAAGTTTTTAACGTGACGATGATTAAATCAAAACCACTTACCCCACATTCAACTAATTTTTTAGGTATGGACAAGGAGCAGTTCCACTAGTGATTTTAAAATGGTCAAGATACACGCTTCATTTCTCAATATCAATGCAGAAACTCTCTTCGATGTGCTACACGATCCCGAATACAGGAAAGAATGGGACACGCATATGATAGAATCCACTGAGATTGGTTATTTAAATCCTAATAATGATATAGGCTACTATGCGGGTAAGAAACTGTAATTGGTACAAATTACTCTTTTACTGTTGTCACTAGCGGAATAACCGTGCACATATAACAATGCTTTTATCACAACCGAACCGACCAATTGCTGATGTTTATAAAGTAGCGAGACCCGCATTTTAAAGCTATACATAAAACCAACGTTTTTTGGTACACGGTGCACATTAAAATTTAAAAAATAATTGGTACGGAATGTAAAAATATAGATCACCAAGTGAATACCAAAATAAGTATCGAATGAACCGACATTGTTTTAAGAAGTTAGTCACTGTCACGTGCGTAGTTAGTTTATTTAATTTATGTAATTTAAGCTACAGTTCTCGCCAAATTTAAAAGCGAAGGGTGGGGGTGTTTTCGCGCAGAATTTGCTTTAAAGCGTTTTATTTATTTCTTTGGGTTATTTATAAATTGTCTTGATTATTGCTTATTTAGTAATATCCATCCTAATATTATTATTAATTGATTATTGTACAATATTTTTTATGCATGTACAGGGTTGTCCAAATTCGATGGGATTGCATAGGTATCTCGATTAATATTTAAAAAAGAGAAACGGTTAAATTACCAACAATGTGCAGTTTTTGAGACAAACAGAACCATTTTAAAATATATTCAATCATTTCCGGTTTTCGAGCTATTGAATAAAAAGTGTTTTTTTTTGTCATATTAATAATGTGTGATATCTCCTTTATTGTTGTAAATATCGGAAATATCTATTAAGATTTTTAGATATTTGTATATTTAATTCGATTATACTAAAAAAAAAATGTTACGCTCGCCTTTAAAAAGTTATGACACAAACTTACCTTTTTTTAAATGGGAGCGATAGTTGGATATGACCTATTTAAATTCCTTTTTTTTCTCATTCCAAATTTATAAGGGTTGATGTATTTATTTTCAATAATACGCAAGTTACGAAGGTTTTTTAGTTTTTTTTAAAGAAAATCATAGTAGGCTGTGAAAAAAAAACAAGGTGTAAAACCTTATAAAATTCATGTGGACAAGTTACGAAGGTTTTTTAATTTTTTTGTTGAGATGAACATCAAAATTTTTTTAACCTTATAATAATGTACTTGGAATAAGAAAAAATAAGGAATTTAAATAGGTCATAGCCAACTACCGCTCCCATTAAAAAAAAAGGTAAGTTTGTGTCATAACTTTTTAACGGCGTATTTTTTTTTAGTGTAATAAAATTAAACAAAAATATTTAAAAATAATCTACATAAATATTTTCGATATTTACAACAATAACGTAGATATGATACATTATTAATATGACAAAAAAACACTTTTTATTCGATAACTCGAAAACCGGAAATGATAAAATATTTTTGAAAACAGTTCTGAGTTTGTCTTAAAAAACTGCACATTTTTGGTAATTTAAACGTTTCTCTATCTTAAATATTAACCGAGATACCCATGCAATTCCATCGAATTTGGACCACCCTGTACTATGTATCATGTAATAAACTGGTGTGGCCACCAAATCACTTTCGCCATAAATATATTGCGTGTTCCTTAATTAATTTTTAACGTCGGAGGAACACCATCAAAATACAGGTGATAGCGATTTACAAACAACAATGGCAGCTAAACAAAATCGGCCTGCCACATAAACACACCTTGCACTATAGGGTGTTTGCCTAAATATAATGTATTGCGAAAAAAATGGAACGTTTTTTTCATGCGATTTATTAGTATTTTAATGATATACAGCGGCATTCAATAAGTAAGCAACAATTGGATAAGTGTTTTTATTATAAATTTTATTCCTGATAAAAGTAGGTGCATGGTCTAAAACTAATTTTAAGATAAAAAAGAGTTCAATAAACATTCATATACCTAACACTAGATTTTAGCGATTTTAGAAATAATCGCAAAAGTAAAGTGCCCTTATTTTAACAAGTATAAGAAAAGTTTATAGGAAAAAGTTGTTAATAAATACAAATTAATACTCATTACCAAATTTTATGGTTAATTTCTAATTTTTATATTATAGTTAAAATAAGAGCACTTTACTCTTCTAAAGTCGCTAAAATGTAGTGCTATGAATTTTTATTGAACTTTTTTTTTACCTCAAAATTAGTTTTAGGCCATGCACCAAGTATTATAAAATTTTCTGAAAAATCGAAACAAAAAACTTTTCCATTTGTTGCATAGATAGATACTTTTTGATTGTTAAAATTACTAAAAAATAAAAATTGGAAATTTACCATAAAATTTCGTGATTAGTATTATTTTGTAATTCTAAACAGCTTTTTCCTATACATTTTCTTACCTGTTAAAATAAGGGCACCACTCCTGCCAATATTTCTAAAATCGCTAAATCTAATGTGTAATGAATTCTTATTCAACTTTTTTCAAAATTAGTTTTAGGCCATGCACCAACTTTTATCAAGAATGAAATTTTCTAAGAAATCGATAATAAAAAACTTTTCCCCTTGTTGCATACTTTTTGAATGACGTTGTAGATTTAATTGTCTGTGCTCTGCTATTCTATTTTCAACAAAACAAAACACATATTGCATAATAAGAAATAATAATTTCTGTGTAGCCTTATTAACTTTCGCAACATTTTTTCATGATACACCTTTTACGGTAAGATGTAAAATTAAAATGTATTTTTAGTTTCATGTCCAGCACCATTAAAAAATCGTGATTTTGTTCTACAAAGATCCTGGTTGGATATGGGAAACGAAAAATTGATTCTTAATCATTCCGTCGAACACAAACTACATCCGCCGAGGAAAGGTTTCGTAAGGTAATTAGTTGTTGAATGTGGTATAATAATTGATTAAGAAATGTCGTTTTAAACAAAAACTGTAAAATTACTTTTTAAAATTAATCAAAATTGTATTGTAAACGTGAAAACTATTAGCAATTTAACTATAGTTTTAGGCAAATTAGTGTAAGAAATTGTAATTATTATTTATTAGGTGACAGCTTTATATGAAGTATTGCCTTTAATTTTTAGAGCTACGTCTCATCTCACAGGGTTTGTTGTACGCCAACTAAAAACTGGTTGTTTTTTGGGCTATGTGTCTCAGACCGATCCTCGTGGCAAACTCCCTCCATGGTTAGTTAATAAGATTACACAAATATTTGCTCCAAAAGTAGTTAAACAGCTTCGACGAGCTTCGGAAGGTTATCAAAATTGGAAAAATACCCAACAACAACCGCATCTCAAACCTTGGACTTATCCGGAACAAACCTTATTATCTCCTCGAATAAGTGCTATTGATGTAAGTATTCGTAGAACATTTGAAATATTAATTATGAAAACAAATGCAAGTACAGTCGAACTTTCCTAATGGTGCCTTATGCCTTTCCACGTGAGAGTAAACTACTCTTGATAGCAGCGTCGCCAAGGATACAGCCAATCGCGAGTTAATCTCAGGGGCGTGGAAAGGCACCATAAGTCGAATCACCATAGTTCACTAAAAAAATTCGAGATATAGAAAATTCGAGTTATTTCTGTAACTCGAATTGAACTACAAAATGAGTAAAATACGCTTTTATATGAATTTATTGACAGTAAATACATATATGACTACATCAAATGAACAAACTTTATATGGATGTACATACAGGGTGTCCCCGTTATCACCGCGAATATTTTAAGTGGTGATGGAGGACCTTTTTCTAAGAAAAAATTTCAAGTAAAATTTTTTCCTTAAATCAAATGCTAAGCTGATATCAACACTTACTTGATTTTTTTACACTTCTGCATTTATAAGACTCTGTAGCCGAAAATATTAATTTTATCGTAAAATACCTTAAAGATTTTTAATAGAGCATAAAATTCTCTACAAAATTAGTTCTATTTATTTTTTGTCTACAGGCAATGGTTTGAGAGTTATAAAGCAGTTTGTACAAAAAAATGTAAAAAATTTACAAAATTTAATTGTTTCTTAGACTTTGCAACCGCTGTATCTTTAAAACGAAAGGTTGTACAAAAAAACCGACGGCCCATTCCGAATAGCAAATTTTATGGGCTACAACTTTGGTTCAGTGAATTTTTTTGAAAAACAAACCGATTTTCCGGAAAAGCTGAAAATAAGGAATAGAGTGCAAAAACAAAATTTTCTACAAATATTGTTTTGTATTTAAAAATGCTTTTAAAGAGAGTGCGATTACGTAATTGAAAATGATGGAGGTCATTTTGAACACTTATTGAAGTAATTTTGTGGTTACATGTTAATTTTATTGCGTCCAGATGGATTTGCATTGTTTTGCATTTTATCGTTTTCGAAAAACAAAAACTCCCGGTAATTATGATATTTTGTATTTAAAAATGCCATAGCATCGGCAACATTCATAAAATTATGTATCTCATCAGTTTCAAAGCTTTTTATAAAGTTTAAAATGCTTCATAAAACCACCCCTTATCATTTTTTTAAGGAGCTAACGAACAAATTTAACAAAAAATTGTAAAATTGCATATAAATAAGTTATGTAAATTTTTAAAAACGCCGCATCTTTTTAACGAAACGTCGTAGAGCAAAACGAATGCCTATTGCGGATAAGGCGTTTAACAGACTACAAATTCGGTAAATATGTTGTTCAATAAAACTAAATGTATCATAGAAATGTTTATAATAGTGAAAAAGGTGAAAAAAAAACGATAAAATGCAAAACAATGCAAATCCATCTGGACGCAATAAAATTAACATGTAACCACAAAATTACTTCAATAAGTGTTCAAAATGACCTCCATCATTTTCAATCACGTAATCGCACTCCCTTTAAAACCATTTTTAAATACAAAACAATATTTGTAGGAAATTTTGTTTTTGCTTTCTATTCCTTATTTTCAGCTTTTCCGGAAAATCGGTTTGATTTTCAAAAAAATTCACTGAACCAAAGTTGTAGCCCATAAAATTTGCTATCCGGAATGGGCCGTCGGTTTTTTTGTACAACCTTTCGTTTTAAAGATACAGCGGTTGTAAAGTCTAAGAAACAATTAAATTTTTTACATTTTTTACATTTTTTTGTACAAACTGCTTTATAACTCTCAAACCATTGCCTGTAGACAAAAAATAAATAGAACTAATTTTGTAGAGATTTTCATGCTCTATTAAATATCTTTAAGGTATTTTACGATAAAATTGATATTTTCGGCTACAGAGTCTTATAAATGCAGAAGTGTAAAAAAATCAAGTAAGTGTTGATATCAGCTTAGCATTTGATTTTAAGAAAAAATTTTACTTGAAATTTTTTCTTAGAAAAAGGTCCTCTATCACCACTTAAAATATTCGCGGTGATAACGGGGACACCCTGTATAAACATACGTATATAACACACATAATACAGGGTGAGGCATCAATTATGACACCCCCACTTATTTTGTTATTGGAAAGAATGATCAAAAAAAGTTTCAAATAAAAGTTGTTTGATACGCTATTTCCCAAAATATTGTCATGTCAATTTTTTGTTTTCTTTTGTTTTTTTAGGAGTTACGGCACCATATTTGTTTTTTTTAAATGGCACCATACATATTTTTTTATACGGTTTGAAAGACATTTTCTTTCTCTTTCCAACGCACTTAAACTTTTATACCCTTACATAACAAAATTTTTAAGAAAATCGCAAAAGAACAATTTTGTTTTAAAAGCGTACGGTATTTGTTTAATTATTTGTTAGGAAAAAAAAAATTAATCAAATAATTTGGCGCCCTTATAAATTTTCTTTTTTTTTCTCTTTATTTTACCTTTATTTTTTTTGGAAGCTAATATTTTTAAGACCCACGGCCCTTGCCTCCGACATAGGGCAAAGGGCAAGGCTGAGAAAGTTACACTACCCTAGCTATAAGTATAGTTATGATAGGTAGTAATACATTGTTTTTTTTTGCAATTCAAGAAAGAATGGTCGCGCTTTTGCATGCAGTCTTATATTATAGTATAGAGGGTGATTGATTGAGACCGGTACTTAAAAATAATGAAGAATGAAAAAGGGCATGTATCTGAAATTTTGGTTATGACCATAATGGCATCTGATCTGTTTATTAAAACTATTTTCAATATGCCGACACTGCCGGAAATACCGGAAGTTGACGTCTACTTTCTTATTTCAAATACATACAATGCTCTATTTTTTATTGAGTATTTGGGTTTAAAACGTTATTTTAGAGGGACTTTTATTACCATTCCCTATACCTAAACGCAGTAGTTTTTTAGATTTTTGGACTTTTTTTGAAAACTTTTTGATTTTCATCGTGATGCTTAATATTATCTATTTTTGAAAAAAAACGCTTAAATTTAGACCATGCCTAGAAGAAACCTTGGAGTACATCCTGAAATTTTTGCAATCGATGCATTACTTACAGGGTGTCCAAAATTTAATTTTCTTTTAATACAACTTCAGACCACTAACTCGTTTTTTTCAAATACAAACCCAAACTTTTTTTTCTATTTTCTAATGCAAAATTACATTCTGCATAAATCTGTATTAGCGTATAAGCTTGTAAAAAAAATGTTATTGCTAAGATTTGCTCAAGATGATTCCACCCACCTCAACGGAGACAGAGAGCATTTTATGCAGCAGGACTTTCTGTTAGTAGTTAAGAATAAGACTAAGTGACCGAAGCATAGATTACATTTGTTTTTTTAAATCACATTACAAAAATTCATGGTAAAAATTATATTATTGTGTTCATAAATATGAAATTACAATAGAAAGGTAATGTTTCTGAATTGTTTGTTTCTCTCACCAATATTATTTTATTATTTATAATAATCATGGAGCTAAATGTATTATACATATATGACTTGGGAGTTGTTTTTAAGTAATAAACCGCTCCTTTCCTTTTTGGGTAATTTATTTTAAACCATTGACATAATTTATTACATCCCAGGATCCTAAAAAAACTCGGGAAGAAGATCAATTTCTTCCCGGAATCATGGAACAAGCAAAAATGTTAAATATGAGAAACCCTAGTTCCCTAGTAGCGCTTCAGTTTCACACATTACAATGCTAACACATCTGAAAATAGATGATATAGAAATTACATAAGGATGAGCATAGATAGAAACTTGTTACAACGAAACTTCAGAAGAATGATACTTGCATGAGAAATGCCATATCACCTCACGGAAAATTGTCAGCAACCCTCCAGTACACAAAAACCGAGCAAGCAAAAGCAAGTACTATCAACACGCTCCAACATGCATGTGAGCAAAACCAAAATGCCCAACAGTTTAGGTTTTTTTGTTTCATAAAAGTTTCAAAAAAGCGCTTGTTTTTAGTGTTTACACGGTCGACTTGACTACGTGCAAAACCATCTCAAAATAACCATGAGCAAAACCGAAAGTGTAAACTGCCCTTAATGGTAATCTCCAAAGCTAATATTGTATGGTTAGATTTTATCTAACTTTGTTTTTAGGTACATTTTAGTTGCTAGTTTACACAATAGTTTCATTTCAATTCCATGGGGCGCATTTTCCAATGTAATTTAGCCATAGAATATTTTTATAATTTAAAAAAAATAGGAATCTTTAATAAATTTTTACGTTACACCATTTATGAAGTTAAAATAATTCCATAAGATGCAATAGAAAGATACTCTTAATGAAATATTAATTAACATAGAGGATGCAAAGCTTATTAACATTAAAATGAAAACATTACAATTTACAATTTTTTTAATTTTCTGGCATAATCTTTACTATCGTTTCACAGAACCTCAGAGTTTCTCGAAACACCAGTTGGAAAACGCTGATGACACAAAGTTCAAGATTTACGTGTGATTGTAAAGAGCTATAGGTATCACTTTAAAATGTTCGATATAAAATAGAATATATGTTATGTTCGCAAATTATGTTAAGCGGAGTGCATCATCTATTGGTTTTATGTTAACATGCACAACTACGAATTTATAGGCAATAAATTAGTAAAATAACAGTTTACCTCTGACTATTTTACTGTGATTTGTCAGAATTTGGGTCCTTTAGCATTGCCGTTTTTTTTCTAATCTCAAAAACTTCACATAGCATGAATTAACATTGACGATTTTGGTCAAAAACTGTAGGATATTTGATCAAAACAGTCTTGTATAATTTAATATTTAATATAAGCTAACTGTAAACTAATTATTATTTTTGTTGCAGTGCATAGCGGCCTATAAAACTTCTACAACTCCTCTACGTACTAGGGATTCTGACGAATATGAATGACATTTTATCTTATTTTTAGTACCTATTTTATTCTTACATATATAGTACAATGAATAATAAATATTTACAATACTTATTAACTGCATCAGTATTTAAGTGCACTTGGTTCAAATTTCCATTGTGGGTGCAATACTCGACATAATTTTAAAAAGCTAACATATTAGATATACTCTGGTAGTTCTATTTTGCCTGCGAGTTCTTCCCAGTATTTAAACGTACTTAATTTTATTTCTATAGTATTATGCATTGCACAAATTCTAGACAATTTTAAATTGTATCTCAGGATATCTCTTATTGCATTTAATAATGTAAGTAGTTTTAAAAATTATTATATTATACATACTTTACTGATATAGATACATATATAATAAAGAGTTATTGCAAGTTATTTTGTAATTTATTTGATATAACCAGAGATTTATAATCTTTATTAACACGTAAAGCCAAACAAACGCAACATATTTAGGTACTTAATTCTAAACGTAGACACCCCAAGTTACATATTTTAATTTTGTGATAAAACTTGAAGTTATTAACGTTTATTTTCATTGTTTTTTAGTGCTTTCAAATTCAATCTAATAGTTTATTAGTGTTATTTATTTTTGGACAAACGTTCAATGCTTTTGCTTTTTAAATGTTTTTTAATTATGTTAAGTAATAATTATTGTGACGCTAAAGAAGTTTTAATTATCTTTTTATTATTGTTTCGAACTCGAACCATTTTTTTACATTCTACAAAGTTCTTTACATTAGTTACAATTTAAGCAATGGATATACGTTATGCGTTATTTTAAATATCTCTGTTTCTAGGGAAAAACATGTAAGCACTAACAAATTACAAAATAGCGACATTCATTTGTTTGTTAAAGAACAGAGTGGATTCCCTACTAGCAAATCATGCAATAATAATAACATATTCTGCCTAAAACAAATTATAGATAAGAGTTTGTCCGTAAAATGTGAAGTACATTTGCTTTTCATAGACCTGTCTAAGATCTGCGACAATGTTCCTACCTTGAACTATTAAAAAAAAAACATCAACCAGCCTTTTATTCAAGTTGTGCAATCTCTATGTAAAGGATCATAAATAAAAATAAAAGATAAAAGAAAAGTTCCAAACGGGATTTTTGTGTTCAAAGGATTAACTAAGGAACATTGCATATACTCTATACCAGCGTTTCTCAAACTTTTAAATAATTTTCTAGAAATGAGAGTACGACCCATAGGGCTCTAGTCGAGAGGGTCTAGGCAAATTTTTGTTCGAAGAGCCTACGGGGATGGGACGCGGGGAAGGGTCTTCATCCCCGCAAGAAATTTTTTGAAAAAATATATTTAGAAATGCCATTTTAGGTGCGTTCGGGACGCACGCTCCCAGATTGGAGTGGATTGGACAGGATTGGAGTGAGATTGTAATCACGTGGTCTCAGAGCCTCCAAGAGTAAATCTTGTGCGTTCGGGACGTATGTGCAGAAAATCAGCGGATATTTCAAATATAAAGGTAACCTCACTATTTTGTTGTAGACCGGTCTAGTTGGTCTAATCAGACATCATTGTAAGTAAAACAAGCAACACATTGTATTGCTTCGAATTTGTTAGATTATTTGGTTATAAAATTGATGTAAATTGTCATGATATGAAACCATTTAACTTCCCAAAATTTTGTTTTAATAATAGGGAATTACATCGAAAGTTAATTACTGTCCACAAGAAATTGTTGTTAACTAATTCAACACAATAACACGAAGCCTGAATGTTAACTGTATCTTATTCTTATGCTGTACCTGGCAATTCAAAGAATTCAAACGTAGACAATCCGTAATGCGCATGTCTTCTTTCGCGAGCTCAGCTTGCCCCAGCTTCAGAGTTGGTGCAAATTAGAGCAGATTTATTTACTCCACTTATGCAGTCCCGAACGCCCTTCGGAGCGATCTTTTTTACTCCAAAGTCGCGTCCCGAACGCTGTGGAGCAAAAAAAAGCAAATAAAGCAAAAAGAGCGTACGTCCCGAACGCACCTTTTAAAGCATTTTAAAACAGAAATTTAAAAAGATAAAATTGATTTTTTTATATAATTTAACTTCTTATTTTGATAACGAAATTGTTCTTTTTCTTTGTATTTTTATCAAAACAGTTCCGTTTTGCGACCCAATAAAAATTTAACGCGACCTAATTTTGGGTCGCGACCCATTGTTTGAGAAACGCTGCAGACTCTATACCTACAGTCTCTACATTCTTTAAAAATACGTTGAAGTTGTGCTGCATTATTGGCAAACATGCAGAGAAATGGGTTTCCAATTAAATAATACAAACCCGTTTTCTTTAAAATTTGCTGATGATCAAGTAATAATTACCAAGAATAAAGAAGACTCGGAAAATCAAGGAAGGCTGTGAAAAAGGGTGTTGATCTATGATCACCAGCAAAACGAAATATTTGTGTATTGGGGGTCTGGAAATGAATTTGAAGCTTAAAAATAGTAAAGCAATTACAGCCTATTGGCAATAGTATAAATATTTAGATATACATACAAGTAACGAAAGACGGTAGACATCGAAGAAATAAAACAAAGAGTAACAAGAAAAATTGAAAAAATAGATTTTCGTTTTTTGGCCCTATTTCCTACATTTTTTAAGATATCGACAATCTGGAAGCACTTCAATTGCACAAATGAGTTTTTCTCAAATTTTTGTGGTAAAATATCATTTTAGATATTAAGTGTCATATATCATTGAAAACATTTTTTGAGATATCGACAATCTGGAAGCACTTCTCCATGGTAATTTCTTACGCTTTATATTTTGAGATAACATAGAATTTCCAACAACGTTTCGTCTCTGCAGAACCATCATCAACTTCATTTTTTTAAATACGGCGAAAAAATTTTAATCTCATAGTCGGATAGCATTTTGTCTTCTGATTTCAATGATATATGACACTGAATATTTAAAATGATATTTTACCACAAAAGTTTGAGAAAAACTCATTTTTCCAATTGAAGTACTTCCAGATTGTCGATATCTTAAAAATGTAGGAAATAGGGCAAAAAAACGAAAATCTATTTTTTCAGTTTTTCTTGAATAACTTTTGAACTAAGACAGCTATAAACATTTTCTTTGCAGATATTTGATGAGCATCTAATTTCGCAACTTTGCCCTAATTTAACCGATCTCGTAGCTCTTAAGATAAGCGAGATCCGCATGCATTTACTCGAATTTGGGACACCCTGTATATCGTACCCAGCAAGAAAAGTGACACAATATAAGAAAATAGGAATTTTTCAGTATAACGAATTAAGGTAAATATGTAACTTTGAATTGAAATATTTAAAAACCTGTGAATATTAGACACAGATCCTTTGACAATTATTTGGATTATACTCTACAAAAAAATATTGTATATGCCTGCCACTTTTTGCCACTGGCGTTATCTTGCTAGGTAGCTACAGATAAACTTTTTTAATATCACTGTTCTTGCCGGGGTGCGATATGTGACACGATCGTAAAAAGCAGTTTGCTTTAAGGCGCTAAAATCAGTGAAAGCAGCTGAAACCAGCTGAAACATAGGGGTTTACGGAAGCACATGACGGAAAATTACTGCAGTAGAGACGGATGCACTTCGATGACCATCTAGAATTTTAAGAAGAGATCGAATATAAAATGAAATAATTAGAGAGATGATGAACACAAAGTCATCAAGGATTACATTCAAAGACAAGAGCTTATGTGGTTTACACACGTTAAACACTTTTCAATTAAATTTTCCACCGGTAAATAATAAATTTTTAGAATGCCAAGTACCTAGGGTTGCCAGAAATCCTGAATGTATAAAGAGAACAATTTAAATCAAAAAAGAGAACATTACGGAATTAATTGCAATAAACACATATATTAAGGAAACAATTGCATAATTGTAGAAAAAATATATTATTCTTATACAGGGTGTCCCCGTTATCACCGCGAATATTTTAAGTGGTGATAGAGGACCTTTTTCTAAGAAAAAATTTCAAGTAAAATTTTTTCCTTAAATCAAATGCTAAGCTGATATCAACACTAACTTGATTTTTTTACTTTTCTGCATTTATAAGACTCTGTAGCCAAAAATATCAATTTTATCGTAAAATACCTTAAAGCTTTTTAATAGAACATAAAATTCTCTACAAAATTAGTTTCATTTATTTTTTGTCTACAGGCAATGGTTTGAGAGTTATAAAGCAGTTTGTACAAAAAAATGTAAAAAATTTACAAAATTTAATTGTTTCTTAGACTTTGCAACCGCTGTATCTTTAAAACGAAAGGTTGTACAAAAAAACCGACGGCCCATTCCGGATACCAAATTTTATTCGCTACAACTTTGGCCAAGTGAAATTTTTTGAAAATCTAACCGATTTTCTGGAAAAGCTGAAAATAAGGAATAGAGTGCAAAAACAAAATTTCCTACAAATATTGTTTTTTATTTAAAAATGCTTTTAAAGAGAGTGCGATTACATAATTGAATGATGGAGTTCATTTTGAACACTTATTGAAGTAATTTTGTGGTTACATGTTAATTTTATTGCGTCCAGATGGATTTGCATTGTTTTGCTTTTTATCGTTTTCGAAAAACAAAAACTCCCGGTATTATGATATTTTGTATTTAAAAATGCCATAGCATCGGCAACATTCATAAAATTATGGATCTCATCAGTTTCAAAGCTTTTTATGAAGTTTGAAATTCTTCAGAAAACCACCCCTTATCATTTGTTTTAAGGAGCTAACGAACAAATTTAACAAAAAATTGTAAAATTGCATATAAATAAGTTATGTACATTTTTAAAAACGCCGCATCTTTTTAACGAAACGTCGTAGAGCAAAACGGATGCCTATTGCGGATAGGGCATTTAACGGACTACAACTTCGGTAAATATATTGTTCAATAAAACTAAATGTATCATAGAAATGTCTATAATAGTGAAAAGGTGAAAAAAAAAAACGATAAAATGCAAAACAATGCAAATCCATCTGGACGCAATACAATTAACATGTAACCACAAAATTACTTCAATAAGTTTTCAAAATGACCTCCATCATTTTCAATCACGTAATCGCACTCTCTTTAAAAGCATTTTTAAATACAAAACAATATTTGTAGGAAATTTTGTTTTTGCACTCTATTCCTTATTTTCAGCTTTTCCGGAAAATCGGTTAGATTTTCAAAAAATTTCACTTGACCAAAGTTGTAGCGAATAAAATTTGGTATCCGGAATGGGCCGTCGGTTTTTTTGTACAACCTTTCGTTTTAAAGATACAGCGGTTGCAAAGTCTAAGAAACAATTAAATTTTGTAAATTGTTTACATTTTTTTGTACAAACTGCTTTATAACTCTCAAACCATTGCCTGTAGACAAAAAATAAATGAAACTAATTTTGTAGAGAATTTCATGTTCTATTAAAAAGCTGCAAGATATTTTACGATAAAATTGATATTTTCGGCTACAGAGTCTTAAAAAGGCAGAAATATAAAAAAATCAAGTTAGTGTTGATATCAGCTTAGCATTTGATTTTAGGAAAAAATTTTACTTGAAATTTTTTCTTAGAAAAAGGTCCTCTATCACCACTTAAAATATTCGCGGTGATAACGGGGACACCCTGTATATTATCTACTTCTAAACATACATAAATCAATAATATTATTTACTTATATATTCATAAATATAATATAAATCACAAAACAATAGTTCTTTGGTTGGAGAGAACACGTCCTAATAAACTAACATAGCATAAAGTATCCTACCCAATAAAATCACTTATTTAGTTTCCTTTCCATATTATTAATCTGAAGAGAAAAATATGTATTAATTGAATAAATTCATTAGAATATTCTTTTTAATTAAATTAAATTTTTTTAAATTATAGATGTTCATATTTTTTTGGGTTTAAAACTTTCGTTAGAAAATCTTAATTATGTTTAATCTCATCATAAAAATTATTACAAGAAATATTTTCGTAATTATATGTCACAGTTACAATTGATTTGACTGTTGATACATTCAACTTATTCCGTACATTGTGCCCCGATCATTGAAAAAATTGTTTCAACGTTGGCATTATGAGCCGGAATCGCAAAAAAAAATTCGCACAATTTTAACAATTCTGAATGGAAATCAGAATTTTTTGAATTTTTAAAATACTCATGCCACTTCAAATTTGTGCTCATTATTTTAAATTTTGGATTTTCAAAATTTCTCTCGCAAAATTGTTTTAAATTATAAAATTGATCAAAATATTTTATGTCATAAATATTATTATAAAGTTTTGAGTTGATATTTAGGTTGATGGTTGACATAAATTATTTAATTTTGCACGTCTTTCCACTTAAGAATTCGATAGCGACATCCACTTGAAAACATTTAATTCTTTAAATTGTTGAGTCAATGATTGAATAAAATCTTCTGTATTTTTGATAGTAACAAATAACATTATTCTTGAAATTACTACAATCTTGTTCATAACCATTTTTAATTAAATTTTGGAGAATACAGTCAACTTTAAGAGGCAAAAAGTTATGTTCAAATAAATCCGTTGTTCAAACTACTACTAGGTAATTAACGATTCCAAAATATTTGTAGTTTCCAAAATTGAATGTTTCAATATCTAGAGCACTAAATAATGAGAGAGTTGACAGCTTTAAGTTTAAGTTCGAATATTAAATGAAATTTTCATTTCAAAAACGAGAAACCAAAAAAACAGAACAAAAGTTAACATTTATGCATAAAAAGAAGAAAAAGAAAAGATCAGAATAAAAAAAGAGAACATGTTTTCTTTAAAAGAGATGTTCTGGCAACCCTACAAGTACCAATTATCTATTCTATTACATGTATCATCATAAGCTACATTTGTATTTATTGAAAATAATAATTGATTTTTATTATGTTCCTATGTAAACGTTTAAGTGGCGAGTTTAAAAATTGTTATTGATCACTTCATTTGTATAAACTTGCCACATAATTTTAGAAATACCTCCATTTCATTACAGCACTTCATACTTGTAGCCCAACATATGAATTTAATAACAAGAAATGGAACGTGATTTGTCATATTAAATCAAATAGCTGTCTATCTACAACGTTTTTATTTCTAATAACGAATATGCACAGTTATAATGTAGGTTCTATTCCTTCTCTAAATTTAACCGACATACTCAGACAAAACATAGGCCAATTGCATATTCAGTCTCTGTATTGCTGAATAAAAGACTGGTTAAAATATAATTTTAAAATTACGACATCAAAAGTTCCATTTTAAAATGCCATTTAAATATTGCGTCAGCAAACAGATGATTTTACAGAGACGTTTTCTCGTGATACAATGCCAAACTAATACTAAACCGTTTTCATTATTTAAAGTACAGTAAAACATCGATTTAGAAGAATAATTAAGGGTCTGTTAAATCCAAATATCCCTTAAATAGCTTTCATTAGTTATTTATTTAGTCCCAAGTCTTTCTACTATCAGATGTAGAGTAAAGTGACCAAACGTTCCCCATGTCCCCATTGTCTCACATTTGAACTTATTGTCCTCCACTCATAAATATCCCCCAAAACGTCCACAATTCAAATTCAAATGAAAATGCACTTTTTTTTAGGTTTCGTGTTTTAAACAATATATCACAGAAGAAAAAGTGCAGGATTGGATTAATGTTAATAAAGAATCGGATATGAAGTGGGTAGAGATCTTAAACATTTTGAGCAGAATCATGTACCATGCCAACTGCCAACATTTAAAAGAATCATTGGATTTGCATATTCTTTACCTGGTACCAATGCTCCTACTAAAAGAGTTTTTTCGTTAATTGATAAATATTGGACATCGGTGAAAAACCGAATTAAATGTTAAAACACTAAAAAACGTATTACAAACAAAATACAATTTGAATGAATCTCGTCACAAAGTTTACATTAAAAAAAAATGATACAAAATTACTTAAAGAACACAGTTTTTGAATTTGTAATATTTGTATAAAAAATTAATATTAAACTTAACCAAAATGTAGTTTTTAAAGACAAATACACATTGCTAGTCTTTTGGTGGCCAAGTTAACTAGCTTTGACGTGTCATTATTATTTTTGAGAATAAAATATTTTGTTTGTATATAATTTTCTTTTACCAATAAATGTCCCCCATTTGACACCTGGTCACCTTAGTGTAAGTTGTTGAACTAAGTAGCATTCATACGATATACGATACAATAGTCTGCCAAAAAAACAAATTTTTAGGCACAATAACATCCGTTTTAAAGATAATTTAAAGATAATGTTATCTATATGCGATTACATTTCATTTCACTGATTAAAATACATAAAAGTTAATAAACTTTCGTTTGTTAACAACAAAATCCAGTCAACGTTTTTGTAACACATTGTCGGCAATTTACGCATATCATATGGAAAAATATCCGACATTCGCTATGTTCATTGCATATTATCAAAGGTAAATAAAGTTCAACAAATTTCTATTCTTATACAGGTTGATCTATTTAATGTTCTCAACATGAATATCTTTTTCATCTTAAGAGATACAAAGTCAGCCAAGTTTGTGCAAAGTAAAAGTGAATCATGACCCCGATTAAAAAGCGGAAAAATTCAAGTGTTATTTTCACATATATCTTACATTGAAAACAGTCAAATTCCTTTAATAAAATATGGACATATATTACCACTGTTTAAGAAATATTTTTCTATATAAATTCATTTCATTGGCCACTTCGCGAATCATTTAAGTAAACATCAACTAAGTGTTTATATGGTTTCCATAAAAATTTCCAATAACCTTGTTGATGTTTGTTGCAAGCATATATTGCCAGTGGCGCGTTATCGCGTAGGCAAAAAGGCATTTGCCTAAGACCTCCCTTAAAGAAAGGCTTTGGGGCATGGCCGGATTAATCATAAAACACTAATATACAATGCCTTAGCCGTACACAGGGTGAGTCGATTTTGGCTACACGGTTAGAGATAGAACTATTTATGAACACACTGTATGCGTGATTCAAACGTTTTGATATCGAGCAAATAGAGCAATGTTTTCTGCATGTCCTTACGAAATTACAACTCTGTACCTACTTTGAAAAATAACTTAAGGAGAATTTTTTAAATGAGGACTTAAAACCTTAAAAAAAAATTGAAAATTTTTTTTTTTTAGTGGCCGCATAAAAACCTGTAGTATTTTATATTGTTGCAAAGCTAAAATAAAGGCGACCAAAAATATTAAATAAAAAATGGGGTGTTGTATTTGAAATATAAAAGTTGCTATTAGTTCCACAGAGGTGACTCACCCTGTATATTTGAAAATATTTTTATCGTGTTCGGAAGAAAAAACTGTATGATATACCGTTTGAATCAACTTTTCATCTCAAACCGTTTAGCCACAATCGACCGATCCCGTACTAATAACTCACCCTGTATATCCCAACCTTTTTGTATTTGCGCCCGCCTTTTCCCAACAAAATTTTATTTCGCGCCCTTTTCCATTTCATTTTTTTGCGCCCCCCTTTCAATTGACTTGTCCTGCCAAAACAGTATATTTGTTATTATTTTTCAGACGTCTGAATTTTTAAATATTTATTTTTGTTAGTACATAGTACATACCTGTTTTTGTAATTGCAATCATTTTCAGTATGTCTTTTATTTTATTGTGCTTTTGTTATTTTAATACATAGTTTTGCTTTCGATCCCTAATTTACTTCGCGCGTCCGTTCTAGACATATTCTCCCCCTTGAGGAGTGCGCTCCACAGGTTAAGAATCACTGCCTTAGTCCAAAAAATTCAAAAAGTTTAGACAAAGTATTGTAAAAATACTTATTAAACTAATGGCTTAAGTTTACTTTAACGGACTTTGTCAGAAATTGATAAAATTAAGTGGACTAATAAAACTGGACGTCCTGAGCTCAAATCTGTTAAAATTATTTGGCGCTCTCAATTACTTAGCGTAAAAATTCATTATAAAAGTTCCATTTGACGGTTAGGTTAGGTTTTTTAATTCGAATTTTCTCACGTTAGGATGGCTAAATTGTCTGTGCAAAGTGTACAAATATGATTATAAGGCATACATGAAACTATATTTGTATTGATTTTGTGTTAAAATAAGCTAAAAATAACGTAAATCTTATAACATACCCAAACTCACAACTGTCATTTTTTGCCGTCTTGAACTACTATTTTCACCTTTCTTGACCTTTCTGAGTCGTAAGGTGGATTCATTTAGATCTATAAGGATCAGATCAGTTTCAGTTGGAACTAAAATTTTAATTTTAAGCGACCGTAAATTTATTTTTTTAACTTTTAACTTGTACATATGATTCGATTATCACTTTCATTAAAGCAACATCTATCACTTCAGTTTTTACCCAATAATCAACTGTGTGTACGCGCGTGTGTGTATGTTCCAGACGTTAAAATTGAAAATTTTTGACACGAGTTGTCGATAGAGAGATTATATTACAAAGTGCGTGCGTTTATTTATTTTTTTAAATATGTATTAACTAATATACAAGGTGTTTAAGCTGTAACGGTAATCCTAAATTACATACAAACCTTAATAGATAAAAATATTTTGTTCATGTAGGATTGTAGTCTATGCTAAGGTCTATAAAAAACCTTCAATAACTTTTCGAAAAAATTTAAAACTACGAAATTATTTAAAAAGTTTTGAAAATTTTTCTCGAAAGCTGCTTTAACTAATTTTTATAAATTTAAGTATGTTTAGAGTATATTTTTCTTAATGAAATGCCGTCTGTTTACGTCATTGTTATGTATCTTACTTTAACAAATAATACGTAAACGTGATTTAACATAACTTTATTCTGCTTGTCACATACTCTGTACATTTTACCTACTGTCGTGTCTACGACACCTTACACGACCTATAATCTGACCCTCTAATGAAAGAAAACACAATGCCGATGGAATGGTGTTTCGCACAGCTGCACGTCATCTTATATTAGCGTTCCCCATTATTCAGCTTAAAAAAAAAAACTCTTACCGACCTCTAACCTGACCCCCTGATGACAGTAAACAGAATGCCGATGGAATAGTGTTGCGCACAGCTGTACGTCATCTTATTTTAGCGTTCCCCATTATTCAGTAAAAAAAAAAAACTCTTACCGACCTCTAACCTGACCCTCTGATGAAAGTAAACAGAATGCCGATGGAATAGTGTTGCGCACAGCTGCACGTCATCTTATTTTAGCGTTCCCCATTATTCAGCAAAAAAAAAAACTCTTACCGACCTCTAACCTGACCCTCTGATGAAAGTAAACAGAATGCCGATGGAATGGTTGCACACAGCTGCACGTCATCTTATTTTAGCGTTCCCCATTATTCAGCTTTAAAAAAAACCTTACCGACCTCTAACTTGACCCTCTGATGAAAGTAAACAGAATGCCGATGGAATGGTGTTGCGCACAGCTGCACGTCATCTTATTTTAGCGTTCCCCATTATTCAGCAAAAAAAAAAAAAACTCTTACCGACCTCTAACCTGACCCTCTGATGAAAGTAAACAGAATGCCGATGGAATGGTGTTGCGCACAGCTGCACATCATCTTATTTTAGTGTACCCCATTATTCAGCTTGAAAAGAAAAAAACTTTTACCGACTAACCTGACCCTCTGATGACAGTTAACAGAATGCCGATGGAATGGTGTTGCGCACAGCTGCACGTCATCTTATTTTAGCGTTCCCCATTATTCAGCTATATAAAAAAAAACTCTTACCGACCTCTAACCTGACCCTCTGATGAAAGTAAACAGAATTCCGATGGAATAGTGTTGCGCACAGCTGCACGTCTCTTATTTTAGCGGACCCCATTATTCAGCTTAAAAAGAAAAAACTTTTACCGACCTCTAACCTGACCCTATGATGACAGTTAACAGAATGCCGATGGAATGGTGTTGCGCACAGCTACACGTCATCTTATATTAGCGTTCCCCATTATTCAGCTTTAAAACAAAAACACCGACCTCTAACCTGACTACCTGATGACAGTAAACAAAATGCCGATGAAATAGTGTTGCGCACAGCTGTACGTCATCTTATTTTAGCGTTCCCCATAATTCAGCTTAAAAAAAAAACTCTTACCGACCTCTAACCTGACCCTCTGAAGAAAGTAAACAGAATGCCAATGGAATAGTGTTGCGCACAGCTGCACGTCATCTTATTTTAGCGTTCCCTATTATTCAGCAAAAAAAAAAAAAACTCTTACCGACCTCTAACCTGACCCTCTGAAGAAGGTAAACATAATTCCGATGGAATAGTATTGCGCACAGCTGCACGTCCTTATTTTAGCGTTCCCCATTATTCAGTTAAAAAAAAAAAACTCTTACCGACCTCTAACCTGACCCTCTGATGAAAGTAAACAGAATGCCGATGGAATAGTGTTGCGCACAGCTGCACGTCATCTTATTTTAGCGTTCCCTATTATTCAGCAAAAAAAAAAACTCTTACCGACCTCTAACCTGACCCTCTGAAGAAGGTAAACATAATTCCGATGGAATAGTATTGCGCACAGCTGCACGTCCTTATTTTAGCGTTCCCCATTATTCAGCTTTAAAAAAAAACTCACCGACTTCTAACCTGACCCTCTGATGAAAGTAAACAGAATTCCGATGGAATAGTGTTGCGCACAGCTGCACGTCATCTTATTTTAGCGTACCCCATTATTTAGCTTAAAAAGAAAAAACTTTTACCGACCTCTTACCTGACCCTCTGATGACAGTTTACAGAATGCCGATGGAATGGTGTTGCGCACAGCGGCACGTCATCTTATTTTAGCGTTCCCCATTATTCAGCTTTAAAAAAAAAACTCTTACCGACCTCTAACTTGACCCTCTGATGAAAGTAAACAGAATTCCGATGGAATAGTGTTGCGCACAGCTGCACGTCATCTTATTTTAGCGTTTCCCATTATTCAGCTTTAAAAAAAAAACTCTTACTGACCTCTAACCTGACCCCCTGATGACAGTAAACAGAATGCCGATGAAATAGTGTTGCGCACAGCTGTACGTCATCTTATTTTAGTGTTACCCATTATTTAGCTTTAAGAAAAAAACTCTTACCGACTTCTAACTTGACCCTCTGACGAAAATAAACAGAATGCCAATGAAATAGTATTGCGCACGTCATTTTCATTTTAGCGTTCCCTATTAATCTTTAAAAAAAAACTTTTACCGACCTCTAACCTGACCCTCTGACGAAAATAAACAGAATGTCGGTGGAAGTGTTGCGCACGTCATCTTATTCGTACTTTGTTTCATTTTAGCGTTCTTTATTACTCACAGTCAGCTTTAAAAAAAAAAAACGTTGACCGACCTCTAACCTGAGCATCTGACGAAAATAAACAGAATGTCGATAGAATAGTGTTGCGCACGTTATCCTATTCGTAAATTGTTTCATTTTAGCGTTCCCCAATATTCATCTTAAAAACAAAAAAAATTCCAACCTCTAACCTGACCCTCTGATGAAAATAAAAAGAATATCGATGGAATAGTGTTGCGCACGTCATTTTATTTAAAACTTGATTTACTTTAGAGTTCCCCATTATTTAACTTAAAAAAAAAACAACTTTTACTGACCTCTTACCTGACCCTCTGACGAAAATAAACAGAATGTCGATGGAATAGTGTTGCGCACGTCATCTTATTCGTAACTTGTTTCGTTCTAGTGTTCCCCTTTATTCAGCTTAAAAAAAAAACTTTTACTGACCTCTAACCTTATCCTCTGACTAAAATAAACAGAACGTTAATAGAATAGTGTTGCGCATGTCATTTTATTCTTAACTGGTTTTATTTTAGCGTTCCCCATTATTCAGCTTTTAAAAAAATCTTTTACCGACCTCTAACCTAAGCCTCTGACGAAAGTAAACACACCGCCTATGAAATTGTGTTGCCCATTACCAAATAACATATTGTAGTTACTGCTTTTCCTTAATTGCCCACATTTTGACTGAAAATTATTTATTGTAACTAAATTTTTTTATTTTATTGCGAAGATATAAGTTCACAGTTGGTTATTGGGCAAAAACTGATGTGTTAGATCTTCCTTTAGTTATCGTGATAATCAAATAATGTTAATCAACCGGCATTATTAACTACCACTACCAAATTAAAAGTTAATGGAAAAAAATTATGGTCGCTTAAAATTGAAATATTAGTTCCTACTGAAACTAATCTAATCCTTATAGATCTTATTATTCCATCGGCATTCTGTTTACTTTCGTCAGAGGTCAGAGGGTTAGCTTAGAGGTTGGTTAGAGTTTGTTTTTAACGCAGATTAATGGGGAATGCTACAATAAAACAAATTTGGAATAAGATGATGTGCAGCTGTACACTATTTAATTTTTAAACTAATGTGGCCACCAAATTTCGTTCGCCATAAATATATTGTGATTATCTTCGTAATGTTCTAATTAACCTCATTTTATTAAATGACGTCTGTGAAAATGACGTTTCATGAGTGTGTTTTTTCAAAGAAATTCAAGAGAGTCGAATAAGGTTAATCAACCAGCATTGTTAACTACCACTCTCAAATTACAAGTTATTTGTTAAAAAAATAAATTCACGGTCGCTTAAAATTAAAATTTTAGTTTCAACTGAAACTGATCTGATCCTTATAGATCTAAAAGAGTCCACCTTACGACTCAGAAAGGTTAAGAAAGGTGAAAATAGTAGTTCAAGACGGCAAAAAATGACAGTTGTGAGTTTGGGTATGTTATAAGATTTACGTTATTTTTAGCTTATTTTAACACAAAATCAATACAAATATAGTTTCATGTATGCCTTATAATCATATTTGTACACTTTGCACAGACAATTTAGCCATCCTAACGTGAGAAAATTCGAATTAAAAAACCTAACCTAACTGTCAAATGGAACTTTTATAATGAATTTTTACGCCAAGTAATTGAGAGCGCCAAATAATTTTAACAGATTTGAGCTCAGGACGTCCAGTTTTATTAGTCCACTTAATTTTATCAATTTCTGACAAAGTCCGTTAAAGTAAACTTGTTCCGTAAATTTTATGCTAAAAAACTAAAAAAAGAGACTCCTCGGCTCTTTTTACATTTAACAACCCCCAAGAAAGCATCTTGCTGCTTAAAAAACTAAAAAAAGAGGTACTGGTGACAAAAAAAGATCTTCAGCTCTTTTTGCGTTCATTATCATCCTCAAAGGCATCCTGCCTACGTCACCGTCGCCCCTAATGTATTAGTATATTAAAAGACAAAAACATTAGAATATTTCTTAAAACTAAACTATTTGGCTTTTATTGCAAGAGAAACACTAACACTTTTTTGCATATATTATTATTATATTATTATTTAATACAAAAATAAACGATTAACTGACAGTTTTTCAAAATTATTTATTTGATAAAAGAATCATTAAATAACATTGAAAGGAATCTTATTATTTTATACTCTATTTACTATTCATATCAGGAATGGGGAGTCGGAGTCGGAGTCTGCAGTCGGGAATCGAGGAGTCGGAGAAGACGGGAGTCGGAAAAACTACTGACTCCCGACTATTTTTGGATTTAGTTTTTTTCGAGGATGAGAACAAAATAAAAAATTCAAAACAAAATCAAAATAACGATGTCAATCGATTTGTTTTTTAACGGAAACTGCAACGATTAAAGTAGCACAAACTAGTTTTGTCTGTGAACGTCCAATTTCAATCTACAAAAAATACTTTACTGGATAAGGTTTATTATAGACAGTGCAAGAATACAAAACGCATTATTCGTGCGATACACAGTAGGGTTAGTTTAGTAGTCAATCAAATCTTACCTCGTGTTGACATTTGAAAAGTTTTAAGAAGTCGATAGTGCCTTTATTTTAAATTTTTTAAGGTCAAGGTGTATAGAAATATGGTTCTAATGTTAAATCTTTTCTAATTTTGTTTTGTTTAATCAGTGCCGTAACGAGGGTATAAAGCGCCTGTGGTAAGTGTCTAACTTGCGCCCCTCTAATCAAAAATAACAAAAATTTAAAAAAAAATTAATGTACTAAGTTAAATTTTACCAAATGCAGTGTGTTAAATATTTAGTATCAACCCCATCAAAATGAGTTGCCTGTAAATCCAATTATGTATTTGTGTAAATAAATAATCTCTTAAATAAGAACAATATTTTTTTTCATATTCAATGACAAATAAATTAAAGAAACACACGATATAGGTAGGTATAATATAAAGTAACATAATAAAAACGTAAATAGGTTCACCGTATTTTATAAAGTAATTTTTCTAGCTTTTTCATTTGCAAACACATCTATTATATCGTCATAATTTAGTGATTTGGAAGATCTTTATCCAGTAGTAGAACGAAGGTACAATACGTTTTTACAATTTTCAATCTGCTAAACCAAAGTTCTCTGGAAGCTGTTTTTATAGGCATTGTTATGAAAATCCTTAATTTGGATACGTGTTTTGTAATGAAAGTTCGTTATTTTTATGCAAGATTTGAAAAGCGTCCATATCACCTAAATTTTCAAAAACTTCCATGGCTTGATATTTGTAACTCTCAATTTCACATACATATTCTGGAGCATCTAAATTGCTATTTTATTTCAATGCCCGGTCAGCTGGGCATCGTTTGAGATCATCTAGCATCTAGCTGCATAATTTTTAAAGCGTGTCCATTTAAAAAACCGAAGTCGTTGGCGGCCCCTTGTAAAGCAGTATGTCTATTATTGAGTTGCATTTGTATGAGTATTTGATCTAAAACTTCACACATTTCTGTTTTCAGTAATGTCGTTTCATTCATGGCAAACTTTCTCACCAGGCATATTTTTTATTTTGCGCCGTCTTTTTTCTGGACTTTAAGTTTCAATATTCATTGTTTCGGCAAAACCTTTTGCCGAATTGTAAAGCATATCGAAATAATCATTTCGGTACGAATTGGAACTCAGCAGTGTAGCGAAATCCTGCTGTGTTGCAGAATTTGTATGTCTAAAGCGGCGTATTGCCGAAATTCAAAAATACAATATAAAATAGCAGACTTTTTTACCTATTTATTTTAATTTTTTACGTTTTGCGCCCCTAACCTAGTTGCGCCCGTGGCGGGCGCCTCTCTCGCCACGCCCTCGTTACGGCACTGTGTTTAATTGACCGTAGTAAATAAAAAATTGATAGTCAATGTATATCAAGGGCAGGGGTGTTTTTCAGTTAAGTTTTGCAAATTGGCACCCATTTACGCAGTAGTCGAGGCTAGCGTGTCCATAATATTTTAATATTATTTTAGTTTTACAATATTAACGAAAATCTCCCGTTTATTGAGCACAATTTTTGGAAAATTTTGCATGATTATTATACGCCAGATTTTACGGTAAATATAAGCACAAATGTGATTTATTAAAAATATGTATCTTTGATAACATATTTTTCACATTAAAATTTGCATGGTTATTATAAAATTAAAATAAACTCATCTTTCACATTAACCATTTAACAGTCCTAGAATACGATTACAGTACTTTTAGTAAAATAGCAAATAAAATGGAAGTGGCTTATAACGCGGTTCGGATACAACCTCGCAAACCCGCGTTATATGATAACCGAATTGTTGAAAATTTTATATTTTTATTTTGAAAAACTTAATTTTATTACATTTTCTTCACTATTTAGTAAACATACGAAAATAAACTCTGTTCACCATTATACAGGGTGTGTATAAATTGGCGGAAGCGCTACACGTGACGATGCCCTTCGTAAAATTCTAAGTCGAAAATATTGATACAAAAATGTTGTACCATGCTTCCTATGGCCTCAGGAACCATTTAAAGAAAAAAAAAATTGGCAACATTGCATACATTGATTTGCGTTTGGACATTTTTTTATCAGCAATTTTTACTTAGGTATTTACAATTTTTGTTCGAACTGAAAGCCTTCGGTTCGTAAACATAGCTACAAACTTTTAGGTATCGTAAAACACAAACTAGAAATAATTACGAGAAAAAGAGAGATGACAGCTAATGACAATGTTGCCATATGTATTATTTTCATTCAAATCAGTGATTTACATATTTTCAACACCAATTTTTGAAAGGAAGAACACAATATCTAGGAAGAAATACTATTCGAAATTTATTTTTATTCCAAATTGCAGCTTTTTCATTTACAAGTATTAAATAATAACGCTTATTACTAAATGTCAGAACTTTGAGGACCTCTTGCAGACACAGCAAGCATGGTACAACATTTTCGTATTAAGTTTTTCGACTTAGAATTTTACGAAGAACATCGCCACGTGTAGCGCTTCCGCCAATTTTTACACACCCTGTATAAAATACACTTGGGAACGAAAAAACAAAACCGGCTTTTACTGTAGTGAAGTATACTAATTACGTTTTTTTTTTTAATTAAAGGAGTCGGGAGTCGGAGTCGGTCTTAAAAAATACCGAGTTATTTTTTTGCCGACTCGCCATCTCTGATTCATACTAAACATTTAAAACAAGCAGCGCGTTTGCGCGTTGATACATGAAATTAGCCAATGCCGTTCATCGGTGGTGCAAAAGCGAGATGTCATGAGGTTTGTTCCAACAAACGATTTAAAACCAATCCGTGTATGAATACATGAACTGGTTTATTTGCATGCGTGAACTATGTACTAAAAAATGTATTGGCCAGTATTAGCCGTTGTTGGAACGCTTTTAGGACTGGTCAAACTGTAAATGACATTTGTGTCTATTGGGTTGATAGAAATGAGCGCATCGCAAGGGTAAACACCTTAAGAATCCAGTACTAAATCGTACATGAACTGTTCTGATCGTCTGCAAACCAGTACACGAATTATTGATTTGAGAGTTGATGCAACGAATGACTGACTATCCGGTGAACTGTCAGAGACTGCGATGGAACGCGATATTGATACTGCGCAGAATCGTGACAGTACATTGGATCGTTCATAGCGTTGTTGGAACAAACCTATGATAATGCCTCCTATTCTACGAAAATTCCACCTCTAAACTTTACTTTCTACTAACGCATGCAACTTTAAACGCAAGACGCAAATTTTTACACTGAAACTCAAAATTTCTCACCTCTTTTTAACTGTAAAAAATGTTGTAAAACGACCCTACACCACGCTCATCACGAACGATAGGTAAATACTAAATAATAAAGACATTTCAAGTTTCAAGTCTTACTGCGCCCCTGTGAAGTGGCGCCCTGAGGCAGGCTGCATCAATGCTACATACACCCTGTCGACGGCCCTGGTCAAAGTCTTCCAAGAATAGTCGGAAGTGTCAGTACATACCGAGCAGAGTTATGGGAAATTCGTCAGTCAAGGAAATGGGTGAAAATGTAGACATTATAGAGTCAATAGAACTCAAAAGTCTAAGATTGTATGTGCATTGCCAGCCGCCATATACAACAAGAAGAGGCCGACCAAGAAAAAATTGGGGACACGAAGTAAAAGAAGCAATGACTGTAAAAAGAATAAATGAAGATGTTTGGAAAGACAGGCTAAAATGAAAACTAAGAAGCAAGAGACGGCGATAGACGTAGTGTAACTCGCACATACATAGATAGATATAATTTGTATGGTTTGATGTCACAATGCAATACTACGTAAATATTCTTAATTTTTTTTAATGGGTAGCTTTAATTCCATTTGGACTGTATGCACTCCATTTTTTATTCGTCTTCATTATTTTGAGACGATTTTTATCAACTAAAGTTTAGTGAGGACTGATAATTTCTATTGTTTTCCCTTTTCTTTACGTTCTTTGCGTTTTTTTACGTTTTGTTTTTTTAAGGAAAAAGTTTTTTACAAAATTTAGTTAAATTATATTAATATGTAATATGGAATTTCAATAGCTTTAAAGGTTTTCAAAACAATTAAACATACAGGGTGAGTTATTAGTGGAGGATCACTCGATTGTGGCTAAACAGTTTGAGATAAAAAGTTGATTGAAACGGTATTTCATACAGTATTTTTTTCCGAACACGATAAAAATATTTTCAAATATACAGCGTGAGTCACCTCTCTGGAACTAATAGCAACTTTTATATTTCAAATGCAACACCCCATTTTTTATTTAATATTTTTGACAGCCTTTATTTTAGCTTTGCATCAATATAAAATACTACATGTTTTTGTGCGGCGTTGTCACTAAAAAATATGGTTTTTAAAATTTTTCAAGGTTCCAAGTCTTTATTTAAAAAATTCTCCTGAAGTTATTTTTCGAAGTACAGAGTTGTAATTTGGCAAGGACATGCAAAAAACATTGTTTTATTCGCTCGATATGAAAAAGTTTGAATCACGCATACAGTGTTCATAAATAGGTGGCAACGTTCATGATTTTCAAAAGCTCGTAACTCAATTTTTTCAAATACAAACCCCGTATTTTTTTATGTCATCGAATTGGTCTTTAAGAGAGCTTCATTTTTTGTTAAGTATGTCCTATACCCAAAACTCGTACTTTTCGAGATGTTCGACATTTTTTCTTCTAATCGTTATTGAAGCAAATAGAGTGCCGTGGAAATCTAAAAGACTGACTGTTCGCTATCGTCAAAAACTTGTCATCTATTTTTTGAATTATTGCATTTCTACAATGAATTTTACTTTACAAGAGCAAATTGATATGGTTAATTCACCATTTCGTGTATTTAATTACTAATAGTAGGTAGATCCTTAGCCTTGTGGATTCACCTATAACATAACATAAGCAATAAATAAATTAGCAACCAAATCAATTTTATTATTATTATGAACTTTACTACTACTTATAGTAGGTAGATACTTCATTTAATTTTTTTTTTGTGATTTCAATAAATAATTTTTCCTTCATTTACCATTTTTCTTCGCGCTCCATTTGGAGTATTGCGCGCTCTTCAAGAGGGACGCGCCCCACAGATTTAGAAACACTAGTAAAGTTCATACCAATAATAAATAGGAATTCTATATTGTCAAGTCAACGACATACAGAAACATATCCAGAAAGAAGACAACCTTCGCACACACATATTTTTGAACATTGGTTAGAAGGAAAATATGGGGGTTTTGCCAAAATACGGCAGAAAGGTTTTAGATGACAATAAAAAAAAACATTTTTATGACAAACATATCCGGAAAAAAACACCATCTAAAACAGAAATTTTAGTAAATTGGTATAAAGCATGTGATAACGTATAACAAAACTTAAAAGAACGGTATAAAAAATTCGCCTCATATCGCGTTTTTCTTCGTTATTAAAGTTCATTTTTACGAATCAATTACGATGACAAGTAACGGACTTTCAAAACTTTTAGTTTATTGATTGGTTGTTATGGAAACAACATAAACTACAACGACCGGTCTACCTGATTTATAATGGTTATTGTTTAAAACCGTTTTTTATAAATTTGACAATGAATAAAGAAGTAAAATACCATGTGTGATACATCAATGATTTCAGAAAAATAAATGCTATTTGATTATGTAAATGGCAAAAATAGCGCCTTTAAGAAAAACTTAACTTGGTTATCATAAAACAAAAACGAATCGGTATGGGAAAAATTTGTGACAGCCATCCGATTCGGCTTAAAAAGTTGCTTGGGCAATGTCTTTACACATTTTAAATATTTCATACTTCAAAGGAGTTATAGACGATTTTCAAAAATCGTATTTTCCGGTTTTTCCTCATTTTCATGGATACCGTTTGAGATATTTCCAATTTCTATTCAGATTATTATTGATCACAAAATTTAGACTTTGCCAAATTTAAACCTAGACTCTAGCTATTATAATAAGCGCGATCCCCATGCTTAAACTCGAATTTCAATCACCCTGTATAATGACACTGACTAGAAAACTGCACTGTCAAAATTATAGACAATCATTAACACAATTTTAAAATTGATTTTACAATTAGAAAGACATAATTTTATCTACTACAACTTTATCTGCAAATTTTTTAAATACATGAGTGCTGATAGATAATAATAAGTGAAATTAACACTTGCTTTAAGCATGAACTCTATTTTGGTAATAATAACTTTATGACAATAAGTTTGTTTGTGTGCTATGCATAGAAAAGCGCGTGTTTGGAATAATGGTGAGTTAAAAAAATGACTATTAGCTAAATAAACAGTAGAAAAATAAACAAATTCTGTCCAGAATCGTTTTGCATTGATCACTGTATATAATTATAGTTGGTAATCTTTGTGACGGGCAAATTTAGCTACAACAATTTAACTATAGAAGATTCAATAGAAGTATGATGAACAACTTCCTTATCAAATGTTATCAAATCGGATATTATCAAATAACGGACTACATACAACAAAAGATAAAAATTCGTATAAAATCGGCCTACTTAGATTATGAAAAATAATAATAATCGAATGCAAACAGCAAACGTTGTCTTACGACTCTCAACAGAAAGTAAATAAAAACGACTTTTTAGTGGATAGTAAACAGAAAATTATTTTAACGTATCTTTATAAAAAGCAAAGACGACAGTTTGCTTAAGATTATATCATAAATCCATGAAAATTAGCGTTTAAATTATGTGTAAACATGGTGAAGAATAAAAGTAGTTAAAGTATATGTGTATTTGAGTTGGTATGATACTGTAACAGACATCTACGACAGAGAATTTTGCGATAAAACCACATAATGAATTAATAATCTTTATTATACACATATTAATGTGAATCTTGCTGTTTACAATGATTTATAAACGTTCATGTAAATTTAAAGCGACCGAGTAAACCAGCACCGCAACCAAAAGAAACACAAAATAGGATTTAAAAATATCCGAGTGCTTACAGTAAAGTTTAAATTTAATCAAAAGTACAAGTGGGCCACGAAAACAAAGAGGTGAGTTGATTTCGTGTTTTTTTGGTATATTTAAATTTTGTGCATCGTCGTACTTGTACTTGTGGAAAAATTTATGATTTTTTTTAAGTCTTAGGTAGACATTTACTACGTATAAGTAGGGTACAATATATTTAACAAAGTTTGTTATATAGATCGCATGGAAATTAACGAAAGTGAATTACTTGTTCTAGTTTCTTATATTGACAACGATATATCAGTATATATCGTACATTTGCTATCTTCTAGAACAAGAATTTTATGTTTAATAAAAATACTGTGCGGATTTCGTAAATGATGATAACATTATTTGGGGCTAAATAGTATCAAATCTGAAAGCAATTATGGTAAAAAATAAAGCTAGTCGAATAAATCATTTTTTTTATTTTCTAAAGAAGCGTATGGAAAAGTTGTAAAACATATTATTATTGTTTGGAACATTTTATTATTTACATATTATAAAGTTATGATTAAAAACAGTTCACTCTTTAAAACAATAATAATTTGCACATTATGTTAAATCAGTTGCTTTTCCATCTTGATAAAATTGTAACGAATACCATTCGAGCCCAAAAGTCTACCCGTTCACATTTTGCTAGATTTTTGATTGCACTTATTAAACATCTTTTTAGACATTTAATTTTGTAGCAACAGTAGGAATATACATTTTTAATGTTTTTTACAATACAGTAATACAGCAAATACATTTTAAATTTTAACTTTGGCATAGGCAAACTTTCAAATGAAACACCTTCTATATTTTCAAAATTTTGGAATAAAAAAGCAATTTTTGATATTATGTACCTACTACATGATTTCGAAAATTTGTTAATGTCACCAAGTCGAAGAAAACGTATTTTTTTTAAAATTTTATTTGACCTTTAGGTTACTTTTACCGCGCTGAACTTTTACGAAATCGGTTATTTGACAAAAGGTAATTATTTTGAATTCAACGATAGTTTCTAGCGATGCTATCAAAACGAACAAGTTGTATTTTTATTAAGGGAATACTACAAAAACTAAAAATTATTAAAGTCTTGTTAAAAAATTGTAGTACAGTGCTTAACTGAGACAAAACAAATTCTCTATTTACAGGGTGCACCACGACCCTGAGATTCTTCGATAGCTCCTTTATTAATGAAAATATCAAAACATATTTAATACAAATATTGTGCAAAACTATTTTCTACATAACCTAAAATTATTTTCAAATATACAGGGTGTTTTGTTTGAGCGGCACATATAAAAATGTAATTTTTTTAAATAGAATACCCTGTATATTTTTACATTTTTGGATTCCTCTATAAATTTACTTTAAAAAATGTATGAGATTATATGGGTTTTAAGTCAACCGTTTTCGTAAAATTTACATTTTTATGAAATTTTTGAACGATACAGCACTTTCAATTTTTTTTAACATTAAAGTTATTTAAAAAAACGGTAAAATTTCGTTTAAAAATTAGATTGACAATAGAGTAATTAACACTTTGTGCTAGGTACATTTAAAAAATATTTTACAGGGTGTTTTTTACGCTTGGTCAAACTTGTGAAACTTTAAACATCGATAAGTCATTTTTTTAAAATACAACACCCTGTATATTTTTATATTTTCTTGTAGAGAATTTAATTGTCTTTCGAAATTAGTAGGCATGTCCTATATCTAAAGTTAATATTTTTCGAGCTATCTCGATTTTTATTATTATTACTAAGGCAATAGAAATATTTTAAAGTCGGCCATGGAGGTGTCGAAATTTTTCAAGGAATTTTTAAATAAAAGTATAAAAAGAGCTGCAACTTTAATTTTAGGCTAAAAATGTACCCCATTTTTCCGAAATTTATCGTATAAATTGTTCAAGATTATGTCCTTGTTCTATGCACAGCCGTAGACGTTGTCTGAAAGACTCTTGCACCCTTTATAACATTTCGGGGGTTATACCATTAAAAGCAACACGAATCCTGTTCTGCATATCTTCAGCAGTTGTTGGTGGGTCTTGATACACCTGCTGTTTTATGTGTCCCCACAAAAATAAATCTATAGGGGTAAGATCAGGTGACCTAGGTGGCCAGGAGATTGGTCTACCTCGCCCTATCCATCTATTAGGATATTCTGTGTTCGGCAACTGCATTACTTGCTGTGTTGCTTTTGAGGGTATAACCCCCGAAATGTTATAAAGGGTAATAGAGTCTTTCAGACAACGTCTACGGCTGTGCGTAGAACATGAACAAGGATATAATCTTGAACAATTTATACGATAAATTTCAGGAAAAAGGCGTAGATTTTTAGCCTAAAATTAAAATTGCAGCTTTTTTAATTCTTTTATTTAAAAATTCTTTGAAAAATTACGAATGTCCATGGCCGACTTTAAAATATTTTTATTGCCTTAGTAATAATAATAAAAATCGAGATAGTTCGAAAAATATTAACTTTAGGTATAGGACATGCTTAATAATTTCGAAAGACAATTAAATTCTCTACAAGAAAATATAAGAATATACAGGGTGTTGTATTTAAGAAAAATGACTTATCGATGTTTAAAGTTTCACAAGTTTGACCAAGCGTAAAAAACACCCTGTATAATATTTTTAAAATGTACCTAGCGCAAAGTGTTAATTACTCTATTGTCAATCTAATTTTTAAACGAAATTTTACCGCTTTTTTAAATAACTTTAATGTTTAAAAAAATTGAAAGTGCTGTATCGTTCAAAAATTTCATAAAAATGTAAATTTTACGAAAACGGCTGACTTAAAACCCATATAACCTCATACATTTTTTAAAGTAAATTTTAAGAGGAATCGAAAAATGTAAACATATACAGGGTGTTCTATTTAAAAAGATTACATTTTTATATGTGCCGCTCAAACTAAACACCCTGTATATTTGAAAATAATTTTAGGTTATGTAGAAAATAGGTTTGCACAATATTTGTATTAAATATTTTTTGATATTTTCATTAATAAAGGAGCTATCGAAGAATCTCAGGGTCGTGGTGCACCCTGTATAAACAGCTACAATAATCCAATGATTTTGGTAAAAACTACTTCCAATTAATCACAGTGTACTACGATTAATAGGATAGCTTAATTAGTATTTATAATAGATTTTAATGTTTGAAACAGTTCTCTTAATAAAAATACAATTGTTGACATGGTAATATTCAATTTATCCAGGTCACCGCACTTTAAAAGTGTGCATATGTTCAGATAATCGGGTTGCATGCGCATATTACATGTCTAAACTTTGGTTTGTTTAATTTAAAGAATAAAGAAAAATGGGGGTGATCCTAATTCCGTTCACACCAGATATTAATAAATGAACAAGTCCATGAAAAATTTACATATTAGTTAATGAAAGATATGATTTTTATAATTTATTAAAAATATTTGGAAACATTTATAGAAAATTATATGATTATAAAAAGTTCCAAATTGCAATATTATTTATGTTAATACTTAGCTACAATCGTTTTGGCAATGTTAATAAGTAAATTAATATTAATAAGTAATAAGTCTTCAACTTTAAACAATTTAAATATCATTGGTTCTTACCAACTTGTACCTATAATGTTTTCTTTTTTAGGCTTGGCATTTTATCACATAATTTTCCTTTACATGTTTTTTACAATTTTAATGAATTTAATGAGTTTGGTGTTTTAGATAGTTAAAAAACTGTTTAAATATTCCTATTTAACTACGAAAATATCGGAAAGTTGCGTGTTTTTAAACTACTTTCACAGAAAGGCTAATCATTTTAATAAATAATAAAAATTACGAAACATACCTACACACACCAAATTTCAGTGCATTTTTTAAACTCATTAAGAAACGCAAACTCTACACTTTAAAATTTTAAAATAAGGTAAATTGTTTTTAAAAATAGTAAAAATTTTGATTTTATTTAACAATTCCGTACTTTGAAATTTAACAAAAAAATCTTATTAGGATTTTTTATATGAACTACATATTCACATAAACTAAACTTAATCTATGATTTTTTTTGTGTGTACTATTTTCATCGGTATACAGAATTATAATTTTGTCACAATGTACCTATTTATGTTTCAAAATACATATAACTGTCTATTAGTCCACTATTAGTCCACTTCATAATTTTTCCTGTATCTGTGGGCACGACATCGCCTTAACATTACTTTTCACGTTTAAACATTTTGAAGTGTAATATTTTTAAATTTGCCAATGGTATAATAATAAAATACCGCAAATATTTAAGAGTGGATTATACTTTTTATATATTACTAGTAAGTAATTATTTGCATTAAACAACAAATATAAGAACAATAGTAAGTTCTTAGATAAAACATTTGTAAAGATAAGCAAATATTCTTATTTAAAAGAAATTACAGTATTTGACGTACTAATGAAATATCTACAGTTAGAAAAAATTAGTTTTTGTCAACATATGTCGTATATTTGCATACACGTACAATCATCAAAAAAATAAAATTATAACCTGTGAATTCGTTTTGGATAAGGTATGAATATCTTAAAAAATTGTCAAAACTTGATAAAAATTGTTAGTACAAACCATGCAAACAAACAAATTTGGTACAAACAAAAAATGATGTACCTACACAGAAAAACCTTCGTAACTTGCGTTTTATTGGAAATAACTATATCAACCCTTATATATTTGAAATGAGAAAATATAAGAAATTTAAATAGGTCATAGCTAACTATAGCTTCCATTAAAAAAAAGGAAACTTTGTGTCATAACCTCAAATTTAACATAAAAAGTGTCTCGGAAAATATCAATTTTAGGTGAAAAACAGCCTTAATGTTTTCGAAAGAGAATTAAATTTTGTAAAAATCTGTGTAAAAAAATATAGGGTGTTGTATTTAAGAAAATTGAGTTATCGATGTTTTAAGTTTCACGAGTTTGACCAAGCGTAAAAAACGCCCAGTATAATATTTTAAAAATGTAGATGGTGCAAAGTGTTAATTAATCTGCTGTCAATCTAATTTCCCAGCGAATTTATTCAGACTTTTTAAAGTTTCCAAATGAAGAAAATTTTTGAAATGCAATTTTCACGAAAACGGTTAACTTTAGACCCATATAACCTTATGCATTTTTTGAAGTAAATTTAAAGAGGAATCCAAAAATGCAAAAATATACAGAGTGTTCCATAAGAAAAAGTATAACTTTGATATGCCACTCTTTTTTGGAGCACCCTTTATGTTTGAAAATATTTTTAAAATGTAGCCCTTATTGACTTACATAATCTAATGACGATAGAAGTTTGAAAATATATACCGTTTCGCCATAAAACTCCGTGGCGTCCGTCGTGACTCACCCTGTATATAACGGCGTTAAGAAAAAGTATGTTTTGATTGTACCTCAGTAAACTTTTAATAAAGAAATACAAATACAAATTAATCTATTTATTTACAATTTGTCAAAGGTAAAGATATTCGGGTTTAAAAATTTTGTTAAAGTTTTGTGGTTTGTAATCAATTAAAACAAGGATGTAAAGTTTACAATAACGAATTTAACCACGCCGTTGTCATTGTTTATATAAATTTATAACGAAAATAATATTGCAATCATCACTTTTTAGTGTTGCTACGTTACATTAAAAAAAACTTAAACGCTTCTGATAACTTACCTTTTCAAGTTACACAAGGACATTCGTATGTTTTAATTTCCACTTATTGTGTGTTTATAAGCAAGTCAAGAATGAAAGCAATTATCGTTAGCAAATATACAAAATGTTGTAAAACTAATAACAGTTTTTAAAAATTCAAGGTCGAAAATGAAAGAAGATCCCTCTGAAGCCGTCCTGTTAAATTTAAAAACATCAACTCCACAAATTACAAAATTGAAACCTATCGAGAAAGCCAAAACAGAGAAACAAGAATTATTTGTAAACAAATTCAAAGAGAAGAAGCGAGTATTGTCGCTTTTTGATGTAGCAATAGTTTCCTTAGTTGCTTCACCATTAGTCGTGGGACAATGGAGAGGAACTTGGCATCTGATGGATGTATATTCCTCATACTTTCCTAAATGGGAATCATTCATATTTGGAGCAGTTATCCATTTCTGCTTCCTCATGTTACGTGAGACTCTTCAGGACATGTTAGCTTTAATAAGAAACAAGTTTAAGCAAAATATATTGTGTTCAGTGCTGAGAGTGCTATACATTTATGTGTTTGCTGCGGGATGCATCATGAACTGGAGAGGATTTTGGTTGATTTATGATGACTATATGGAGTTAGAGGCAACTGTTGATGGGAGAATAGTGTCAAATTGTGGACATTTATCGATTGTAAAATTACTTACAGCTATTAGTGTTTTTTTATTAATTTGTTTAAGATCAGTTAGAAATATTATGGGACCACCATTTCTTGTAGCAGTAGACAACAAAGACACAACTTTTAAATTTCCTACAAGATTCAGCATTAGCGTAAGTACAAATAATTTATGATAAAAAATAAGTTTAATGTCAGTTTTGTATGTCAGGAATGACACGATAGTAATAAAATTAGTTTTAAATTGGCCACAATTAACATATCAACTAACAATTTTCTGCCAAGACTCAAAGAGTCAAAATGCCATAGCTAATAACTACAATTTGCAATTGCAACAAATGTGTTAAGTAATCTTATGCTTTAGAATAGAAGAGTCACTTTTTGAAAAATATATTTACACATTGGAAGACTAATCTTTTGAAATAATTAAGAAATGTACCGGTAAAGGGCTGGAAATTTCTAAAAGAGGTTAAAAATTAAGAAACGTGATTTAATACTGATAACTAGGGGTGGGCGATATCGAAATTCCGATATCGAACATCGTTTTCGAGTAATCAATTTTTTTCCTGAAAATTTTGAGCGAGGTAGTTCTTTTAAAAATTTTCAATATTTAAGAAAGTGGTGACAACCGAAATTCGTTTGGAAGTTATGCTTTCTATAACTGTGTACACGGTTTGTATTATTTAAAATTTTGAAATTTAATACAGGGCGTTTGTTACTTTCGATCGAATTCGTTGAATTCTTAAATTTCGGGAAAAAAATTAATTACTCGAAAACGGTTAATTTTAGGTCTATATGACCTTACACATTTTATAAAGTACATTGAAAGAGGAATCCAAAAATGTAATAATATACAGGGTGTTCTATTTAAAATAAGTAGCTTGTTGCCATAGCAAATAAACCGTTAAAAACAAAACAAAATCGAGTACACCATAAGGCGCAGAAAATATAGCCATGCATCTTTTATATAAAGCATTTTGTTGTTAAATCAATATTTTAGAAGATAAAAGCGGTATTTCATACTTTTTTATGTTAAAATTTACCTTTTTATAAACTTTAAAGGTCTATAACTTGATACCCAGCGAGTTTAACGCGATGTATAACATTTTTTGCTTAAATTGACTCATTAAACATGATTCTTAAGTTTTGCCGTTACGTAAAGCAACTATGTAGACAAAGGCAATACCAAATAAGTGACATATCATGTTTTGCCCACCTGACTTTTTACAGATTAAAACATATCAATATTTGCCAGTGCCCGTAGCCCTCTCTTCTTTAAAATGTTGACTTATCGAATTGTGCCGACTTATGAAAACCCCTTTTAAAAAGACATATCAACTGAAAACTAAAAAATGAAAATTTTGGGTTTATCAACTTCTGCCATAACACCACTCATTTAATGATGATCCAGTCAACAAATTAAAAAAAAAATACCTGTACTGTTAATAGTGTTAATTGTGTTGCATGAAATTGCAAGTATTGGCAGTAGGGGTGGGCGATATATCGATATTTCTTGGTATGGACAACAAAAATAGGGGCGGGAAGCTTTTTTTTTTTAGGTCGCCAGTCTCTTTTTTCAGTTTTTTACTAACTTTTTTAGCTTCCCGCCCCTTTTATATGTATAAAATCTGTATAAGACTTAGATCCGAAGCTTATGGTGACCAATCCATATTATTCAAAAGACCTTTTGCCTCTTTTCCTTCTAAATAGCCTCTGCACAATCTTGATAACTGTGAACTCTTACGAATTGGTCGCAGTCCAGATAGTACAGCGTTGACATGTAAAATTTCTTTGTACTGTTTTCTCTTCAGGACTCTTTCAATGCGTACTAATTTTTTAATCTATAACCAGAAAGGGTCCCAGATAATTAAGGAACCCCCCGTGTACAAAGGCGGCTTTTTTGACGAAGTTTGAAGAATATATTTTGTAATTAAATTCACTTTCTAGAACCACGAGGTGGTCTCCAACTTTAGACTGACAGTGTATGTTTTTATTTAAAATGAATGTCGTAAATAATTCCTACATGTAAAGCAATCGCTTTCTTTAATGTGGCCGTTTATAAAGCAACTTTATCCTGACAAAAAAATCATTGCTTTTTGCTTTTTAATCGTGTAGTCAAAACATAAAACACCTATAGACTAATTGCAATTATAATTTATTTTCAATCGATTAAGACTAGATTTACGAATACAATTTTAAATGTATTAGATTTATTGATTATTTTGGTGAATGGGATAAAAGAGATAGCCCACAGTTTAGACATTTTTTTTTTACTTCCAGTGCAGTATCTTCTCATCGTTGTTCGGAAGCTACAAATATCGATAAAAACCGCATATATGCCATTCTTTTCACTCTTTATTTGAAAATTGTTGCTACCAAAAAATTGTTGTTCGAAATAATTTAAACTTTCTTTAGTTTTTTAAAAACACTTTAATACAGAATCTTCTACAGAATAAATAAAAATTTGTTTTATTGTACAAAAATAAACAGTCTGGCAGACTATCTCAACAACGTGTTAGAAATGCATCTTTTAGAGTTGTCAAAAAGTTAAATCTGTATTGGTCACTGCCAATACGAAAGGCGTTTAGATAAATATTTACATGTTGCGCAGGTTTTATTATTATAATATCTGTAAGATATTTTTTTGCATCCTATACAAACCATAAGTTTGGCGTCCTTAATGGTACTGTTTAACAGCAAAATAAGAATACCAACATTCTTATATTATTTTACATATTTACCCGCCGTCCTCACACTCTTAACAACTAGCGTCAGAGGCAGTTACCTAGGTTGCCTACCTACCATAAACAATAGTGCTCTAATTATTTTTTTTATGTAACGTGAAATCCAAAAACAAAAAAATTTGAGCCGAAAAATGTTTTTATGTTTCAAAATATATTTTTTTGCGGCAAAAGGTTAACGTGTTATAATGTCGATCCAACAACAAAAATGATTTAAAGACTAAAATTTTTATTTAAGCTAAAAGCATTACAGCATTTAAAAAAATTTTGATTAGCAGTTAGCAATAGTATTGTTAATTTTTACCACCTTCAAAATCAAATGTCTTTTTCCACCTCTTTGATTTCCTGTGATGATTATTCTTAAATGGCTCATTACGAAGCGTATCTATGTCGTTTGGAAAAGTTATAATTAAAAATGTCCATACAACATCATAATTGTTTTCATTATACTTTTCATGGTTGGTAATCTAATTCATGAGAAATACGGTATAAATAATTTTCTAGTGCATAAGTAACTGTGACAATGTCTTCTTAATTATTAAATGTAAAATAATAAAGAAACATTATAATACAGTATGTTTAATAGCATAGGTACATCAATTTACAAATTGAGGACCATTTTGTATAAGAATATTATTGATAAAATTTGTACTAGATAACGTTTTAATTATTTTTTTTTGACACGAATAGATAAACTTACTGAAATTCAGATTTATAAACTAATCTAACTTTACGTCGATTGTCAATGTTAAAGTGACAAAAATGGGTTTAAATCTGGGCATATGTAATATCAGTTAAAAGACGCGTACAGTGTCTTTTTTTCGTGGTTATATAGTAAACAAAAAAAACCTTCATCCTTTCTATTATTTTTAAATTGTTATTCTTAAAATTTGGTACACTTCGAAGAGTTAAAGGGTGTCAAATGTCCTCGAGGAAATCGATTTTTCTTACAACAACCATTAATTGTATATAATAAAAATGTAAAATACAGCATATCCATCAAAAATTAGGACATCTTATATGTATGCTATAATCATCTAAAATATGGTACAATACGTCATGTTTAATACTTAATATTTAATATCATAATTCATACTCACCACCAATGAAGTATATAAATTATTGCATACACCGGCGTACAACGTGTGCAAATTTCGATGTTTTCATAGGGAATCTCGGTAACTATAAGAGTTATGAAAAAACAGAACCCCGTTCCTCGATCTCTTTTTTCAAGAAAAACCGATAACTCGATTTTTCGACTTTTCGTTTTATGACCATATCTCACTTCTTTATAAAAATAAACAAAAATAATTTTAACGTCTCCAGGCATTTTTTTGATAAGAATGTAGTGGCGTAGACATATAGCCATAAAACGAAAAGTCGAAAAATCGAGTTATCGGCGATAACTCGAAAACAAAAGACGATAACCAATTTTAGTTTTCACCATTAACTTTTTCTCAAAAAAAGAGCCCGAGGAACGGGGGTCCATTTTTCCATAACTCTTATAGTAACCAAGATTCCTTATAAAAACATCGAAATTTGCCCACCCTGTACAAGACGACCCGCGTATAAGCCTTGATGTGAGTTGTAGTTTACGTCGTAAATTACGAAATTAATTACCGTAATTTATACGTAATTTTACATTTAAAATTACCATTCATTACGACGTAATTCGGGGAATACCCGACATACAACGCTTACTGATCTAGTGCAATATTTAGTTAGTCCTTACTCATGGCAGAAGGTAGACACAATGTGCCATATTTTCCAACCATTCTGATTATATTATCAAAACACAAACCTCCAAATCACGTATTCTGAGGTTGAAACTTTTTTTTAAAATTTAAATTCAATCTTTAACGAAAATTGTCCGTTATTGCATTTACATAGATATAGTTTAAGATTTTTTACAAAAAAAAGCAAATGGCTACTAGACCAGTTCATTTTGCTGCAAATTTACTTGACCCTAAATATACCTATAAGTAAAAACTTAAGCAATGGTAAATATTTTGATACGCTTATGCTTATGTTAGCAAATTATCGTCACATTTAATTAGCGGAAATAATATTGGTCAAGTAATGACTGGAGTGGCTTTGTATAAAGCAAAGGAAAACTTTTCGCAAAAGATTTTCTATGGACCGTGTTAAGCTCTGGAACAAGTTCTGTTTTGTGGTGGAAGTCACTTTGCTCAACTACAAGTTTAAGCAAAGTAGCTACAGAAATATTGAATTGTCCTGCAACAACGTGTGCCGCATAAAGATCTTTTTCTGCTTTTGGCAATATTCATTTAAAAAAAGAAACAAACTAACAAATAAAAGAGCCGCAAAGCTATTATTTGCTCATTTTAATTTCAAACTAAGTGAACCCAAAACTTAATTGCACTTAAGAATCTATGCCTTTGCTTTAGACAAGTTACTGTCAATAAGTGAATATGATACGGATTGTGATTTTAAAGACGAATGAAAATGAACAAAAAACGATTTGATGTATTAATTAATATTCCGTTTTTTAATTTTGTATGTTATAATTAGTTTTAACGTTTTGTTATTTACAATAAACGTTTTTGATTATTAATTTGTTATTTATGCTTTAATTGTCTGCATATTAAATACAGAAATCAAAAGTGGTAAATTACGATCGTAAATTACTAATACAAAAATAAAATACCAGAGATCTAAAAATGGTAATAAAAAACGGTCATTTGCTACCGTAATTTACCAAAATTTTATATTACGGTAATTTTACATTACTGCGTATAAGAAAGGCAATGTCAAATTTTCAAGCTACATTTCATGCGTTTAGGTTTACAGATCGTATACGACAAATTGAGATAATTATCTGTTACTAATTATAATACTTTTAACGGTTCAAAGATGAAATCCGCGAAGTAAATTATTTTTAAACCAATTGTAACAATATAAGAAATCACTGTTGTTTTTGGTCATCTACGTTAGTGTTTATGCTCACCAACTATCCATCAAATTAACATTCTACATTCATAAACGTATTTTATTGTAGTACAAACTTTCTTTAAATTTTAACACACTGTGTTGAATATTGTCACGCCAGAAAACCACGCTACTAAAAACACTTTCATCATGAAGAAGACGTTAGTTTTTTAACAGTGACAGTGAAAACGAGACCGCAAAATTGTCAAGATGAAGTACGTATGGCCTTGCAATCACATAATATATCAACGTGAAAATGTTAGTAAAGAATCCAGCTTTATAAAATATGTGATTGCGATATCAATAATAGTTATTTCATTATTTACGGTAAGTGATAAATTTCATACACTTAAATAAGGTAAGTGAATAATAAAAAACAGAAAAAAATACTTTATTGCTAAAATTAAGCAACTACATGATACAAACGCTTTTTTTTAAATCAACACGTCAATTTTGATCAAAGCATAATATTATTTTTTAAGACTTGAACATTGACATTTTTTTTTTATCTATATCTACTCGTATTTCACACAAATTAAATATTACTTAACTAAACAAATTGCTCAATTTATTAATAATTAACTATTTCGAAACCGAAACTGAGAAAAAAATTGATCCGCCAATTGTCTTTCCCTAACTTACTTAACCGTGCAAACCAAAGAGAAAATATGCATCAAAGAAAAATTTACAACCAAAAAAACTCTTTATTATTATGTTAATAAAATTCCTGAACAAAATACGATTAATAATTTGTTTACCTACTTATTTAAGTGCATAATGTTTTTACAAATAAACATAATTAAAATTTACTTTTTTCTCTTCGAATGATCTACATATTGTCGAAATGAAAAAAGGATAGGTAAGTAAGTGATTTTTAATCAAGTTTATTTGTAACGTAAATTCATCATACACAGAAATTAACATATCTTGGGAGATAGCTGCTTTCTGATTTTGACTAATGCAATTAGAAAATAAAACAGTTGCATAACGCCGTTTTAAGAAATTACGAAATTTATTTCTATTTTATGCAACTTTTTTGTTAACTAATTGTTTATAGGAGTTGTTGTGGTTATTTTTTTGAAACAAAAATCCAGATAGTTATGCTCTTTATACATATATTAATTATTAATAACACTGTTAACAGTAAATCCATTTAGTATATAATTTTGTAATAAGAAGCGACTAAAACTAGTCTAAACTACATTAAAGCTGGATGAAAGAAGTAATTATTATCACTAAAATTATAAAATGGGTTAACAATATGTTCGTCTCAAATTAAGTTATAAATCTCCAACAACTTGTTTAATTATGAAGAATTTCGACGGGTACAAAAACTCTTTACTTTTTACTAAACTAGCAAGTTTAATGGCAACTTTCTATAACCCCTATGAATGTGTAGTTTAAAAATAATAGTCTAAATTAACAATCATAATCATAATGCCTAATGCCATCCGTAATTGCAAATCTTAAAATAAGATTTTGTAAGATGAAAGCGTTGTCATTCGTTAATTATTGGAAAATTTGTGGGAAAAAAACACTAATCCTAATGTTGATAGCTTTGAAAAAACGTTTCCTTCATATTTTGCACATTTATATTAATTAAAAAAGTTGACTATCGTTTTCTTAAAGTAAAAAAAGAATAATCCTTCGGTTAGCGCGATTTCGATTAATACGATTCTTGAATTACCGCGATATACAGGGTGGTCCACATAGTAGGGCCACTATTGGGATCTCGTAAACGGTAAAGCTACAAAGAAGTTCAAATTAGACAATGTGTTTTCCTTTCTGAGACATATTCAGTGATGCTTAAACGTTTTAAAAACGCTGGCGCTAAATAATAACAAAAAATCAAGATTGGCATTTTGTTTAAATCGCTAATAACTTGTTGGTATACTTGATGGTACAACAATATTTTTGGGGAAAAAGTTGTAGATTTTTTTACGCACTGTAAAATGAAAACATTAATTTGTTTCAATATTGTTTAAAAATGCATGGCACTCCATAACTTCATAGGGACTTTTTGATTAATTTTATTTGTTTTGAGCCTAAATATCAAAATAAATATATTAAACCTTATCTTTTTGAAACGAGGGAAAAAAATGCTTTTTCATAAGGTCATAGCCAACTATAGTTTCCATTTAAACAAAATTCAAGTTTATAATTTACCTAAGCATTTAAACAATATTGAAACAAATAAATGTTTTCCTTTTACAGTGCGTGAAAAGAATCAGAGAGTCGAACCGAAATTTATTTCGTTCCGGTTTACGGTTACGTTCCGTGAAAATGTTTTTCGTTCCGGTTCCGGTTTCGGTTTGGCTGAAAATTACGGTTCAGTTTCGATTCGGTTCCAGTTCGGTTCCGGTTCAGTTCCGGTTCAGTTTCTGTTCCGGCTCGAATAACAAGTTAAAAGTAAGTCTGAATATTAATTCAATTTCTTTTTATTCTTTGTTTTTAGTTTTAGAATTTGATAAAATATAAGAACTCAATGAGATTAAATAAGTTTATTAACAAAAACAAAAACGAAAACAAAATATAATCCATAAATTATTTACATTTATATTTTTAATATAAGAAAAAAATTAAAAATCCTTATTTAAGCGGCAAATTAGTATGTTTTGCAAATTTTGGTCGGACAGATTCGTCCTTTTATCCGTAAGTATTAATTTCAATACGGAAAAATTTCGTTCTACGCTGACCTGTGTAGCTGGTACAGCTAATATTATTTTGGCAAGATTTGCCAATTCAGGGAAAAGAACGCTTTTCTCCGACCAATACTTTAAAACATTAGTATTCTCTAGCTGGCTCGAAGTTAACAATTTGGTTTGCTAAATTAACTAAATTACAATTTGAATCAACTTCTTTGTCATTAATAATTCTTTTTAGATCCTTTTTTTTTTTTAAAGATACATTCCAAGATCTGATAAGTTATTTTGGGATCGGTTATTTTCGAGCTCATTAAATTTTTTTGTAGATTTTAACTCTTCACTTAGCACAAGACACAAAGGGAACGAATTTGTTACTGTACAAAACAGCAATGAACTTTTAGAACTTTTTCTCACAATTTAGAAAAAGATGAACCAAAACAGAAACACATGTTTTATTGCTACAATAGATAAAACACGTGTTCTATAGTAACCCTGTCGAAGGACGAAACTGACCAGACCGTAATAAAATTTTAACACAAAGTGTCCCGTGGTCGAAGAAGTAAAATACAAATCTCAATCACTTTTACAGTTATAACTTGTGGAATTTTTTACTTGATTCCGGATTGCAAATTACTTATCTCAAAAACAACTTGTTTTAGTTTTTAAAACTGATCTTTTCGCGAAAAAAAAATTGAACCGAAATTAACCGTTATTATATTTTTTCTTTCTAACCGAAATTAACCGTTAACAAAATTTCGTTCCGGTTACGGTTTCGGTTTTTAAATTCTGCAGTTTTTCGTTCCGGTTTCGGTTTCGGTTCTGCTGAAAATACCGGTTAATTTCGGTTTTCGGTTTTCGGTTCGGTTCCGGTTCGACTCTATGGAAAAGATCTACAACCTTTTTTTCAAAATTATTTTTGTACCGTCAAGTATAACCGAGTTATTAATGTTTTTTTTTTAAATCCCATTTTGATTTTTGTTTATTATCTAGCTGCCATGAAACTTTTAAAAATTAATGAAGCATAGCCGAATAGGTCTTAGAAAGGGGAACATATTTTTAAATTTAAACTTCTTTGTAGCTCTTACCGTTTACGAGATTCCAATAGTGGCCCTACTATGTGGACAACCCTGCATAAATTGAGAACCAAATTTAAATAACGTCCTTTAAAGTTAATTAAGCAAATCTATGGAAACAAGAAGAAACAAAATCCTGAACAAATTACCGTATAAAATATTTGTCAAAGAATCAAAATGTTTTAAATTGCACTCGTAATTAAAAAAACTTTTGATTATCGCAAATGTATTCATTGTCCTTGTTTTTATGTAACGCTACATCATACATTATACAATAACCATTATAACGGGCATCTGCAACAAATGGGTTAACATTTTGCAAGGCCTTTGACGAATTACGCAATTTTGTTTTCTATCTATATTGTTTTCCTGGGAATAATTAATTGCGCTAATTGAAAAGTTACTGGATTTGTTTATGAATATAGCATCTTTTTAATTAAACTGAGTAAATTGTGGAAATTTTTGGACAAAAAAAATTATTTATAATATTATAATACCCTTCCAAATAGACCAATATCCGCTTTCTTACTTTTAATTTACCTTATTTATTGTTGTATTGTATAAATGCATGAAAACGAAATGAATACATTTAAGTACAATATAATTTGCTCCAACTTATTTTCTTTTATTTTTAGATATCGTCTACAATTTATTATAAAATAAATAACCGACTAATACCAGCAAATAAATCCTATAAAACTGAAAGAGGAAATTATACGTTCAACAATATTAACAATACAAATGAAGTTCTACCACGCGCCGAAAAGCTGACAGCCTCGGATGTAACAATTGAAAAGCAAAATGTTTTGGTTTTACCAACACCTCGACCTTTCATCAATGAGTTACGAGGAGTTCCACCAGCTAAATTTTCACCTGTTACATCATCTTCTATAAGAGACAGTCGGCCAGACAATCAAATAAAGTATGAAAAGCCGAATAACATTCAAGATATTTTACATTTTGCATCAAAACACCAACATCATGCAAGTTTCAACAATGAAATTTTAACCAAGCTCATAGACCCACGACAGAAAGTTAACTTTCCAGGACCATCATCCGAAGACCAAGCATATCCATATCAAGAAGAGCCGGGGAAATCAAACCACGTAATTCAGTATTCTGGAGCAGGTTTTCAGTCCCCAGAAGATCCTTTTTATGCATTTAAACCTGAAAATCCAGGTGACATTAACCTTTTAGCGACCGCCAATCTAAAATTCGCCCCACATATACTGAATACTAGTTATAAACCTAAAATTCCTAAAATTGTTGATCAACCTAGAAATGATTTAAGAAACAACACCAAGAAACCGTTAAGCGTCACATTGAACATATTTCCGTTTGAACGAGGAGTTTCTTCTAATAACAGATATCAATTTCAACAACATCCAGGACTTTATCCAATCCAAAAATTTAAACATTTTGAGACTGAAATACCTGGACGTATTAATCATCCTAATGGTGGTAAAATGGTTGTGCATTTAAATTTATATCCAGGTCAGTCTGGGTTTTTTAAAGATGGAGAACAACGGAGACGAAACCTTTATTTAAGACCATAAGTGTAGGTATTATTATTGCCTTATATAATGATTTGTTTTTTATATAACACTTTAACGTAGGGTGGTTAAAACTAAAGGCTTAATTTAGAACGATAATTTTTTCCTTTAAGTACATTATTTATTTTAAAATAATTGAATATTTAACAACACACCTATATTTTATGATGAAACCCAGCAAACTGTGCGTTGTCAAAATCAGAGCATATTTGACTGTTATCATGATTCTTTAGAACTATTGTTATCGCTTGTTAATTTTAATGTATTCTATTTTTCGTTGAAAATAAATGTCATCAAATGGTGGAGTTATAAAACATAAAACAAATTAAACACAATTTTGGCAAATGCATTATTTGGCTACGCCCTGTATAGTACAATAAAGCTTTAAATGTTACTAGCTTTTAACCGTTGTAATATTTAATGTAAACTAATATGTAACTGTTCGCTATCATGTTAATAAATTGTATACCTTAAATGTTTACGTTCAATAGATTATAAAACTTTCAGTTAAGATTTAAACTATATCATTTTTATATAATCGAAATTAAAAATTTGGTAATTGTTCGATAAGCAAAGGTCTTAATCGTATGGTGTTGGTCAAACTGACCCAGACTGCCTAGTTTTTGAGATGCGATGTTTTTTGAATTTAAAAAATACAAATATACAGGGTGTTTCAATTTATATAACAATTACGGGGAGGACATTTGAATTATTCAGAAACTTACAAAAAATAGGTTATTTTAAACCTTAATTTATGAAAAGAAACTACAAGTGAGACGGAAATCAAATTTTAAAATTTGATTTTGATGTTAAGCCAGAACCAATGTTGCTAAACCTGCTCTCCTAACCCATTTTTTTAATATATAGCTCATATAAGTATACGTTTCTATGTATTTAAAAGTGAGATGCAGCGGTGCAATAAGATTTAACTTATCAAAAATAATTTTCTAGTTTGTCGTTAATAACAAAGCATATTACCTATGTATTTATTATTTACTTACATTTTTGATCAACGATGTATTAAATCTGATTGTCTCCTTTACTCCTTTATTCAGAAATATAAAAACCCGCACCGTGATATTGTTTTGAAATATTAAAAATAAAACAAATGGGTTGCAAGAACATATTTACCAACATCCAGGTTTTGTCTTTAGGTTATACTTTGAGAACCAATTTAAATTTTTTTTGTTACATTCTCTTTTTAAATTTGAGTTGATAATTCTCAATAATTTTAGAAACTTCGATTTTAACCAAAATGTTGCTTCCGATAAAGAAATTTAAATCGATGGACCCTGTATATTTACATTTTACAAAAATTTAATAATTCTTGTCTATTTATCATACAATTCTTTAACTGATTGCATACAAATATAGTATGACGTCCATGAAAAATAACAAATTTGACTATCGCATCGCAAAAAAATTATCAAATTTCAAAGTTTTGTTGATAATAATAAAAGAGTATTAGTTTAAGTTTCACATAATTTTTTTAAGACTATTTCAAGAACTAGGTACAATTCGCATACTTCAGTTTAGATTATTACAAAGTACGTAAAAACACACTTCTTTCGTAATTTATTCGTCTTTCCATCTGGAACGGTGTCCACGATCCCCATAGTCTTTATGCGTTAAAATATTCCAACTTCATTTAAAATAAAATTAAGAATTAAATTTATTTATTAAAAATATTTTGACAATTTTAATAATCATGTAATTTTTTGGCGTATTCAAAATTGTGTGCTATTATTGAGATATAAAGAAAATTTCATTCTAATAACACAAATATTTACCATTTTCTGAAACTAAAACCAATGGCAAATGGTATATTAAAGAAGACAAATGATTAAAACTTTCTGTTGTTTTAATTCGTATGAGATGAATAGTTTATTATCTAGGAAGAAAAATAGCAAAATATAGTCAAAAATGAGTCTCCTTTTAGCTCACTACACAACATATCAGCGATATTCAATGGCTTTAGATTATGCTTATAGGTTGATTTGTCCAAATTCTCAAAAAAGGCGTTTGTAGCAACAATCACTTCGAAATCCAACGATTACTTCTTACCAGCGTGCAACATATCGGGCGGATAGCTTTCACATGTCCAATATTTCGCATAATATGTGATATTCGCATTCTTTCGATATGCCAGTATCCTCAACTATCGTTTTGGACAATTTTCTTAAAAGTTGTCTTTTTTGGTCTGTCCGAACATTGTGCATTGTTGAAAGTAGTAAGTAAAATCCAGCTTTGCTTTTATTCGAGTTAGACGTAAACCCTTAATATGGAAGAATTTTATTGTTGCTTTTACAAACCACACGATTTGTCTACTTTGGAAGAAAATCAAGTGCAAACTTCAAAGTCAAACTAATGAAGGATGACACTGGAAAAACCATAGAACGTTTATAAAAACTTGCGCTTTTTACAGACTAGACCAAAAACTTTTCATTCCATCCGTGTACTTTTGGTACAATTTATTTAACCTGAATATTGTAAACAGATTTGGAATTAGCCTTATTTATAATAATCTTATGTCTGTAAATAGTTATGATTGATTACAAAGCTCATTCAACATATTTCTAGGGCAACGAATTGGATCCATTGCTTTTATTTCATTTTAATTTTAGTTTTATTTAATTAGAGCTAGTTTAGATATCTTTGTAAAACTTGTCTGGGGTATTAATCTTTGGCTTCTCAGCAATGTATTCACTCCGTTAAAAGACCAATCAATGTCCTTCGGATTTAATTTTTAGCCATACTTTGTCAAACTCATGAGCCTATAAAACCTTTATAGAACACTCGAAGGGCGAAATGTATCTTGCATTGAATGAAAATTAATTTATACTCTATAACCAACTCGACGAATTAATTAAAAATTACATTAGCTAAATATTTTACATTTAAATACTATACATTTATGATTTAATATTACTAAGAAATATTCTAAACAGTGGTTCTCACAATTTTGGCCATGTTTTCATGTACCTCTTTCATCGCAAACGAAATTTCAACTGACAAGGAACACTTGTAAACGCGCTACTTAACCACCAACATTAATTCAAAATTTTGAACTTCTATGATCTTTATTAAAAATTTACTGCTTTGGAAACAATAACTTAGAAAGCCTCAGCGCATTTTCTTCCGAGAACCACTGTCTTAAACAGCTTTCCGAAACTCGAGGCCCACCATTGGTAACTTCTAAACTAAAATAAATACATGTCCTTTATTTGGGACAAAATTTATATCTTTTATAGAGCAACTTAAAGATGCTTTTGTTTTTTTTAAATCCCTGGCTCACTAAATATGGCCGGAAAACTAAAATTACTCAATAGCTTAAAGTTTAAATCTTAGATGGCTCCGTTACAAAGGTTAATAGAACAAATTTAAGAAACAAAAGTTGTATATATTTTTGGTATCTATTTATAAGTGATGTTCATTTGTTTAAATAGTGATTTGATTTTAAGATACATGATAGAATTGCATTTTTAATTGAAAACCACAGTTGGTTTCTTGTAACAAGATAAGATTAGGAAAAATACCTTTTAAAATTAGAGAATTTAGAAAGTAAAAACCATTCCGCATTTTGAGCTTATGCTTTCTACAATTTTGATGCGTTGTTGTTAAAACGGTTGCCAATTATCCAATTATTATTAACAAACAAAATTTATTTTAAAAGCTGTAAGCAATTTGGCATCAATAATTTTTACATTTCATATATTAGGATATGATAACGGTAGTACCTATAACGATGGCCTCATGATAACTTGTCAAACCAAATACATATATTTTTTCTAAGTGCAACTAATTACAATGACAAAATCGTCCCAAATTAATAAAACGTATTCACGAGAGAGTACGAACAAGTTGTTAACCAAAGGACGATAAGAACTATCAAAGGTCATAATTAATCCAAGAAAGCATTTATTAGTATTTTTATATACAGCAGCAAGTTCAGTTTTATAGTTGTTTTAAAGTTTATTGTAAATAAATAAATGTCACAACACTTTGAGAGACCGACCAGTCTTGAATGTACATAATAAATGACTGCGTGTACTACTTTTTTAAATAATAATAAATTGTGATCGGCAACATTGTTTATTAAACAAAAAATGTATAATAAGAAAAGACGTAGATAATAAGTAAGTTGATTGATAAAATTTAACAAACTTAAACAGAATTCGGTGCTAAAGCTATCGGCTTGAAGTTCCAAAAAGTTTTTGAAATAACTGCGAGGTAGGTACGCAAAATTTCAATGTTACGAAGAAGTGACTACTGTTGAGAAGATAATAGGTATGGCGAATCTCATTTGAATCTTATCACGTGGCGTCCCCTCCAAGCTACCAAAGAGAGGGTGTCCAGAGATTCTGGTATAGTGATAAGCCAACAGCAGTACTCTACTAACAAAAACTGACCACAGCATAATATTAGTTTCAATCAACTTTCGGTTTTATTAAGTAATAGAACATGTAAACTTCGGCTGCATATGCTGCCGCATTTTAAGTTTGCTCTAAATTAGAAGCAAAAGTAACGGTTTTGAATTTAAATCTACAAGTTTTGACTGGATTAGTGTAAGCAAAGACAAAATGAATTTTGCAAATTTTTTGTACGTTCTTGAAATGATTGTGTATTCTCTGCAATCGTCTAGTAAAGAAATTTTACGGAAATTTTGTGTGGAATAGCACGTTAGCAAAAAGTTCAATATGCGTGGTAGTACCGCAGGACTCCCTGAATTATCTTTAAAAGGAGAAAATCCTTACCATTATATCCTTCTAACAGTGTTGGACATTTTATTTTCTTTGCTTGTGGTCACACCGGCCGTCGTTGGTTACTGGAGGAGCATTTGGGAGCTTATGGGCATATACGTGTTTCCAAATGATATTGTAATTAGTTCTACGATTTCTACAGTAATTGGTATAGGAGGACATATTCTGTTTACCCTGTGTCAACGATTTTTAACTGAAAACTTCCATCCTGATAAAAACAGAATTATATACTATGTAGTGTCGCGTAGTTACACAATAATTGTTGGTTTCACGTGTGTTAATGGTTGGAAAGGACCATGGCAATTGTTGGACGTGTATACCGGTATGGAATTAATGACAATTTTAGCTACCACCTTAGTAGCGATTGTGGCTTTGGCAGCTATGAGAGGACTAAGAAATATTTCATCAGCTCCTTTTTCAGTCACAACGGACGAAGTTAAAGGATATTTTGACGTGGGTACGATGTTTCGAGTGTCGGTGAGTGATATATACTAAGAATTATTCGCATACCTTTGCCAATAAAACAAAAAATAAATAAAGCAATACGTATAACAAAAGTAAAAGTTGGCTAAATAATAATCCGTTTAAGGTAAAGCTTACAAACATTTTATCGTCCAGAACAAATCAATTTGTCTATTGTGAGTTGTCGTCGATATATTTCAAACGATAAATTTATTTGTTGTTTATAGAAGGATGTGTCATTGAAATTTTATGACTAATATGTGTCATGAAAGGGAATGACCAATAGCATTCTGAATATAAACCTATGATACAGATTATTTCATTTTGGATTTCGATTATAAACAAATTTTAAAAATGCCAGAGATAAAGATTTATCTCAGTGGGATAAAAACAACTTAACTGAAAATGTCTGCTTCTCAAATCGAAGACCTGACACAACAAAATCGACAATTGCAAAATAATAGGCGGTAGATAATATCGAAAAAAATATAATAATTTTGATCTTAATTAAAAATAGACAGTTTTTTTTGTATATCTATTTAATGACCGCATTTACTGCTTTCAAACAATCAAACATATTTTGCTGCTAACGTGCAGTTAACACATCACTTAATAAATAAATCTATCAAGCAATCTACAAGCAAATTTCATACCACTAATAATTTATGTTAAGCTTACTTTAAAATACTACTAAAAAATAAAAAATTTCATGAAATAATGTTGCCATATAATTAAATGCAAAGTAATTTTACTATATTACATCATAACGTCATAGACAATTACTTTGCATTATTGTATGTGGGGCTACATACATTTCATAGACTAAATAATATTTATCTACATGTTTCCGCCACTTTTATTCCACTGTTAGCTTATACAATGATTTTATTTAAATAAATTGTGCACGTACATTTTAAAACAATTTTATTAAAATTTCCGCTTAAATTAAATATTAGTTTAATATTATGCAAGTATTAGTCCGCAAAAAAATACGTATAATTATATTAATCTGTTGTTCATCACTGTAAAAACATTTTCGCACACAAATGATTTCCTGTGATTTAGAAGTATGATAAATTATTGCAACACAAATTTTTCTTGAATAAAAATTTGAATTTTTTAAATATGGTGTTTAATTTTAAATAGGTACCTATGTAATTTTAACTATTTGTCTATATTATTCATCAATAAAGACTTCAGCAAAATAAAAGCATTATTGTATAAGCCGTTATTACGCAAAATGATTTTAAGAAAAAATCAATATTCGGTAAAATAAAATATTGCATAGAATCAAGTCTTGACATATGAGCAGTTGAGATTTAAAACAATTACTTAAATAATAACGTTCTATTCTAAAAGACGTTTATTTTATAATATAAAATTTAAACAATTTCAACATTAATTTAATTTCATCTTACTTTTTAATCTCGATTTTCTGAAACAAATTTTGGTAATTGTCAAATATCATGAAATACGTCACACACTAAAAGTTTTAAGTACCAAAATGCTAAGGTGGTTTAATATTAGGTTCACTTTATATAAAAACAATAAAAAAATATTTCTTACATTATGTTGATATAAAATATATTTTTCTAATACTTATTCATAAAAAACTTTAACATTGTATTAATTTTTTTAAATCAATCAGATGCAATATAATCGAAAATTAAACCCACAAACCACAACTTTTAAATTGAGTATTGTACTGGCTTTGAACCGCTCTTGAACTAGCTTTAAGTTATGGTAAATATAATCAAATGATGGTACGCATTTTACGGGTGCATGATACATTGTGATAAACTCTGTAAAAAAATAAGTAAATTTGTAGCAACAAGTATGTAAACAAACTGATCAATGTTAATTTCAAATCCAAAATAAATGTATTTCATAACTCTACTTAGTAAACTTTGCGCAAGTTATTAAAAAAAAAACTATTAATAAAACATTGGCGTTTTTACAGTCATAGCGCTACAAACATTACTAAGATGTTAAGTGTTGATGATTTAAATTTTCTGCCCAAAGTCCTAATTGCTTTTTTATTTTGAAAATTTTTCCACATTATATGATTGGACAAATTTTTCTTTGCAGTTTAAAACATTTAGCTTAATTTAATATGCCACATGTTATTCTTTTTTATCGATAATTCCTCCTTTATTACGTTTTGTTTATTCTAAAATTTCCTGCTGTATCAATATTACACTAAAATAAGTCTTCCTTTGATAGTATCCGAGTTTCTTCACCCTAACTTTTAATTCGTTAAAATACAACAAACATATATTTATTATTGTTTTTGCTAATATGATTATTTATACTCTCACGATATAAACGCAGTAAATAATAATTATGAATCACAACAATATTTTAACAAATAAAAATGCAGTTTTTACATTTTTTTATGAAGTGTGTAAAATTCCATTTAAAATAATTTTTATCTGTAATTCCTTAAACACTTATTGTTTTAAACGTGTTAAAACACTTATTTCACTACACTACTGCAATAATTATTTATTTATTTTTTAAATTTAATTGTTTAACTCACAATACGTTTGTTTAACAAATACATTCAAACAACATTTTATCTGATAGCATAATCCAGTTCTATATTTGAGAGTTGTGGAGCATACGCCTTAGTTTGCTTGTAATAAAGGTTTAGTCTTCAATAAATATAAATATTTTCCAAAACCTTACTTCACTATCTAAACTTTTTGACCTATTTTTGGGCACTTTTAAAAATACAACGAATTAATGGTTTTATTACAAAACAGAGCACCCTCGTTCATGACAAATTATTAACTGGCATACATTTCTACATGATAGATTGGAATGCATTAACTAAACGGTAGCAAAAATTGTGCCAAAAAGTAAGTTAATATTTTGTAATTTAATATAACAAAACAAAAATCTTAATCTTTCTATTTTTATTTATTGCAAACTTTTCCCTGAAAATTTAGCATTGTGTTAAAAGAAAATATTAAAAATATGAAATGTCTAGCTAAAATAGTACAATTTATTTAGGATAAGTTTTTATTGTTTTAGATTTTGGAGAACAGCAATTTTACTCTTTAAAAAGTGGTTAAGGGTACATTAATAAAATCTTTTATAAAAATAATGTTTAGTAAAAATGTGAGACGCGTCGGGCTTTTAATGTTATATTATTACGTCAACGTTAGTGTGAGATTTATTTTTGTTTCACATTTCACAACCGAATAGGACATTCAACAAAAGTTGACCAAGTGCAGTTCTGTTATAATGATTAATAAAAATTCGGTACCTACGAACATAATCGATTTGCATTTATTTAAAGTTTATAATATGTGACAATACAAAATTTGTCACCCTGTAAGTTGTTAGTGTTTGCTATAATGCAAAGCGTTAGAAACTACATCTAACAAAAAGTTTTACTTCTGAATACGATGTCCCCTATTTGTTACAACACTTTACAAAAATTTTGTTTTAAAATTAATAATATTTTACGTTGGGAAATTGTTTATCCTTGGATTTTCGACAACATTAAAACTTTTTCAAAGATAGTTCGCTAAATAACTCAAGTTTAGTTAATTCAGTCTCTATCGCATGTGAAAATAATTAATCCATACCATTTCATTATCTGTTTATACATATTTTTATTGTCATTTACCATTAAAAATATGTTTACATACAAATTATAAATTACTTCCTGTGTTCTCATCTCCACTTTTCATTAAATTTATTACTACTAATTAATACGATGTATTACTGCACAAACAATTGTGAAATAATAATAAAAATTTAAATGTAATTTATATGTTACATAACACATTGTAAAGGTTATATTTATTAAATGATTATCATATTAATGGTCCACATCTAATGTACTATTTTTACAAGTTATCAAACTATTTTTAACAAATATTTATAAGTAGTTTCAATTCGTGAATATACTGGTTTAAAATCAAACGTTTTTGTAAACAATATTGCATGCGATAGCATAAGAATTGAATTAAATTAAATTAACCGGATACACTATTTTCCTATTATCTAATTATTTTCCAGATCATAATCAAGTTAACAATAAGCTAATTTGCATAATTTAAATGTTTTAAATTATCTAGAATATAGATGTAATGGTAAAACTACTCTACTGTGTGTAATTGTTGACGTAGTTTGCAGCCTTCTGACATAATAAATATGACTGTAATCCATTATATTTATATGGATTGCTTTTTAACAAACTTGCTTGGAGATTATTTTTTTTCGCCAGTATTATATAATCTTTCTATTTTCGATCATTCTTTTGAATTTACAGAGTGGTCCAAATTCAAAAAGGTATCTCAGTAAGCAGTAACTACAATACCTAGCAAATATCTGATTTACGATGCACGAAAATTTCAATTTTCTTAATTTTAAAAATTGACCACAACTCTTTATTTTCAAAAATTAAATACAATGCAATAAAAAAAATTTAACATTATTAATTTAAAGTAGAGATTGATCAATAATTTCGACTTTTTGGACGAATCTTATTTCCAGGGACTAAGAACGGAACGAAAAAGAAAACGTTTCAACGAAATTAACCGAAATTTTTATAAGAACGAAAACGAAATTATTATTTTTCCTTCAAGAACGAAAAAGAAATGATTAATTTCTAAAATCGGAGTTAACCGGTTATATCACTATTTAATTTTTATTTAATAAACGCAAACGCGAATTTACCGTCTTTGCTAGAAGGACTCTCACAAGGCAGTAAATTATCTCTCTAGAAATGTGAACTTCACTTTTCTCCATATACATTATGTGTTAACAACTTTATTGCTAATACTTACAATTTCGTGCAACACAATTAACGGTACAGGTATTCTCTCTTTCTAATGGGTAGTTCACACGGTGACATTTGATGTCGCTGCATCATATGTCACCGTGTGAACTACCCAAATTGAAAGTCGCGACATCAAAATAAAAATGGCCGCTCTTGTAACTGCAGCAACAAGTGTTGTAGAGCAACTAATTGTTTTGGAGTCGCTATATACGGGAATAGATTTATCCCATAAACAAGGATATTGTTGATAACGCTCTAAAATTGTTGGAACATCTATTTAGGACATGATAAATTGGAAATCGATGACAAACAAATGTATATTATTTGTCTGTTATGGTGTTATGTCAAAATATGAAAGTATGGTAGGCTTACGTCAAATGCCGAACTGTCAATATCGATGTCGCGACATCGCGGCACTAGCATCGTGACATCAAAAGTCGCGACATCAGGCTGTTCGCACGGTGGCATTTGCTATCGCGACTTTTGATGTCACGACATCAACTGTCACCGTGTGAACTACCCTTAATTTGTTAATTGGATCATCAATAAATAATATACATTGGATTGGAATTGGACAACAAAAGGGCGCATAATATTCAAGTCATTTTTAACAGTTTAAAAATATGACATTTAACGATGATGATCTCTAAGGTTTGAAAAACTAGTTGTGTTTTGCACCTGACAAGTGTGATACCAAATAAAATGCACTATATTTATTTCAGTGGCGTAACTAGAAGTCAACGCGCCGGGTAGCAAAATTTTTACTGGCGCTTATTATTATTATAACTATAAAAAAAATTATCAAAATTTTATATAAAAAAGTAAAACTAAAATACCTATATGTATGTATATTGTATACAGGTACCTACATATAACATTTTAATTACATAAGAATAAAACATACACTTAAGTAACCTTTTTAATTTATAAATTTTTCTTTCTCGATTTTGTTGAAGTTTATTTGCTTAGCCATTTTTTTTTTGTATGCTCAATAGAGCGAGACTAGTTAATCGCTGTTGACTCATTCTATTTCTTAAATAGTTTTTAATAAGTTTTAATTTGGAAAAAGATCTTTCGGCAGTAGCTGTCGTTACAGGTATTGTAATGAAAATTATAAAAGCTGTACAAACCTCTAAAAAACTGGATAAACTTGTAAATTTTGTACAGAAAAGAAATTTTATCAGGTCACTAATATTTGAAGTGTCTTTTAAATTACTTCGAAATGCCGAACGAAAAGATAATAACTGAATCGAAAAGTCTTCCTCAAAACAACTGCACCTTTATGGAGATCCTGGTCACTAGCGGACTTAAGATATGACGGTTCCAGTACTTTAAATAAACTAACAATATTTTTGAAAGAAGAAGTTCGAACTTTTAATTGTGATATTATGATGTCCATTATGCCATAGTATTTGTTCGGTTGTAAGGCGCGCATTGTATTTGATTTGATTTTTTTTTCGTTTGAGGGTTTTTCATTGAGCCGACAGGCGCCTATGATAATGTGGCGCCGGGTGGCACCGCCACCCCTGCTACCCCTATAGTTACGCCACTGATTTGTTTGGTTATATGTTAAATGTTAAATGTGTTTAACAATTTGGTAAATTTAATATGGCAATTCGCTAATCTAAATTATGCCGTCCATAATGATTAAAACCGAACATATCGCCGTTAACGTTAACTCGTATTTTAACACAAGTGTTACCTTGTGCAATCGGGCCTAGGTGTATTACATTAAAGTTATTCTAGGTTTAAGGCATTAAATCAATGTATTTAATCGCATTTATTGCTGAAATTCAATCTGAATTTGGCCCGCTGAATTGCGAAACTGTAAAATTAAAACGAATCATATCGATTTTCGATTTTTTTGCTTAATTTCTTTTTTTTAGAGACATTGAAAAATTAAAAATACTCTGTCAAACAACTTTTTACTCTCTATACGCTTCTCTAACTAGATTTTGCTCCAGAAGTTTCGTCTGTTTTCGGCCATCATCAACTTTGTTTTTCTAATGAACGCTGAATAAAAAAAGGTCAACTCTAAAAGGTAGTCCTTAAAATTCGAAATACAATAATGTAACACATTATTAATGCAAAATTTAAAAAAAACGCACTAAAATCCAAAATATTATGAGTTCAATTTAAAAAAAACATTACGTGGTTGCTTCATATCTTAAAAATTAGGATCGTCGCAAAAAATCGGATCTGTTTATAATATTCAACTTTTTATAACTATCAAAAACTTTTGCAACATTTTTATTGAATTTTTTAAAATAAAGGAGTTGTAATCAATTTTCAGAATCGTTAAAATTTTTAATTTCATATTTAGCGGAAGAACAAAAACTGTTACTTCAGAACTGATAAAATGAAAGAGTTTATCTCGGAAAAGTCGCTTTAGAGATCAAAATAAGATTTTACTAATGCGGTCACCAAAATACTCTACAAATACTTTGAATTTCGGACCCTTTAAGTTAATTAATAATTGTGTTTTAATTTCCTATTCTAAACAGCAATTGCTTAAGTCGTTACCAGAAAAATGCTTATTACTTGTTAATAAGAATCATCAATCAATTTTAAAAGTTTTGTTTGTAACTGACAGAAAATATTTTAATAATATCGCATCGGCTCGATTGCAGGACATCTGCAATTGTTTTAATCTTTAAAAAATCGGCTCAGTTATAAGGCGATCCTCGCTGTTTAAGCGTGTAACACCTTCACTAATTTTGTGGTCCATGCAAATCAATGTGATTCTTTAAATAAAAGGACTTTTAAGAATATGTATAAAGAGGCTTTATAAAACAAAACAAAAATAACCACTATTAACTAAGAAGAAAGAACGGAAATATCTAGCGTAAAGTTTACAAAAACAAATGTAGTAATAAAACGGTAAGAGGAAGTGATGTAAGTCACCTCAGTGTTAGGCAAGATTTTTGAGATTTTCCAGTTGCCCTTGTTCAATATCTACTCTGTATTTACCTAAACAAAATCATCAATTTATTAGCAGTTCTTTCCATTTCGTACATTTTTAGTGAATTCACAGATTTAAAAATGTAATTTAATTACTTTAGTAATCTTACTTAAGATAGTGTTGCCGCCGAGTCGAGATAATTCTCGATCTGGTCTCGTCTCGAATATTCGAGGCCGAGATTGGCATTTTTCTATCAAGAATATTCAAGACGAGATTAACAATATTCTCGAATTATTAAGACGATATTGTTAAATTGTCGATCTCGACAGTATTTTTATATGTAGAAAAACTACGAATAGTTTTAGTATATATTTTGTTTAAAAATCTTAGTAACCTTCACAAATTTTAACTTTTAATTTATTTTAAATACTGTTTTTGAATAACATAATCTACAGATTCCAATTTTACTAATTTATTGGTCATAGTACTTTCAATTGTACAGGGTGGTCCAAATTCGATGGGATTACATGGGTATCTCGCTTAATATTGAAGAGCGTAAAAGAATATTTTTTAGTAGTATCAAAATTTACATTCAAACATCTAAAAATATTCCTCATAAACTTTTTCGATATTTGCTACAATAAGAGAGATATGACACATTATAAATATAAATAAAAAACAGTTTTTCTTTAATAACACAAAAACCGGAAATGATAGAATAATTGTGAAAAATGTTCTGAGTTTGTCCCAAAAAACTGCACATTTTTGGTAACTTAACCGTTTCTCTATCTTGACTATTAAGCGAGATACCCATGTAATCCCATCGAATTTGGACCACCATGTACCTACTGTCAAAATGTTTCTTAAAATCCGCAGCCGTTTTGGAGTTACTTAATATCAATGAAAGAGTGTTCCGAAACAAATGTTCTTTACTTGAACTCTCATCTGCTCTAGCGCGCTTATTTTTTGGAATTTCTCATTTTTTTGTTAACGTTTGCCCTGCTGATGAATCGTTCGATGTATTTTCATTTTCACTATTCTTATAATTTGCATCTTTTACCGAATCATCGTCGTTTTCTAATACACTGGTATCGCTTCCAACATAAGAACTTGTTGCGATTCATTTTGTGGAAACTAATATATTACGAACTTAGACTAAATCGGAAATAACTAACACCACAAAATACGGATACACTTGTACATACGTTATAACCAGGGACCCGAACCGAACCGGAACCGGAACAAAAACCGGAACGAACCGGTGCCTTTTTCATGAACCGTGAACCGGAACTGAACCTCTTAGTTAAGAAATCACAAAACCGCAAAACCGAACCGAACCGACTGGCGTGAACCGCTTAAAACCGCTACAACCGGTTAAAAAACCGGTTCGGAACGATATTTTTTATAAAAAATTGGATTTTATTTTTTTCGTAATTTTTGATTACATCTTACCGTAGATAAAGAAAATATTTAAGACAGTTCAATTTGTAAATAATTAAATATGCATCGTCTATCACAGTCGTATTTGAATAATGTATTCTTTACCGCGATTAATAGAACGCAGGCGCTCTTGCTCGTCAAGCCGTCTTTCACTACAAACCGCAAGTTTAAACTTGTTGATTGGACTGTATAATGCGGCATTGCACATAGTACTGTACCTACTTTGGAATGGCGTGCGCTTACGTACTTTTATAAATGGTTAGTTATTGCTTCTAATTTGGAAAACTGTAAGTATAACTTTATATTACTAAGAGTACTATACTAACTAAATTTCCACACGAATTACATCATTGTTTTGTAGGTTTTGTCAGTGAATACATTTGAAATTTTTTCAAGATTTTTTTCATGGAATAGTTGCTTTTAAATCATAGATCACTTTGACCCATTTAACCAAGTCTGTATCTCTTACCGTTTACGAGATCCCCATGCTGTTCAAGTTAACTTATATCAAAATATGTTGATTTTTCTGACATACAAAGATTTGTTTTTCCTTCAGTTTAACACATTTTTGGCGAAGAATCTCCATTTTTGTATTTTTGGCGCATAAGCTACCCTGATATGAGACCCTCGATATTACACTGACTTAATTTGACAGTTTTATTTAATACAAAACAAACACAAATTTGTATATAAATAAAATTGTAATGTGTTTTGTTATTTTGTACTCAGAAATTAAAATTTAATTTTACCGTCTGTTTGTTGCAATAATGTTTGTTAGATGGCGCAGTATATATCAAGGTAAGGTTAGGTTATATATATAAAGAGTTTGAAGTTTAAATATAAATAAAATTTATATGTTGTGGGTTTATGTTTTATTACTATTTTTATACATTTTGTACTAAAAAAAAACGTATTGAACCGAAACCGGAACTGAACCGTTACCGCCGAACCGGTTACCGAATCATTAAAAAATAAAAACCGGTGGTTCGGAACGTAAACCGAAAAGTTAAAATTTATCGAACCGGTAACCGGAACTGAACCGTTATTCTTACCGGTTCGGGTCCCTGGTTATAACACAAGATGTTAGGTGATACATTTGAAGTAAAGAAACGAATGTAAAAGTAACATCTAATAATATGCGTTCACATTATTTGCTTACATGGAAAACGACCGAACTTGAAACCAGTGTTCTATACAGCGCCCGCCCGTCTAGAGGTTTTGCGGGGCATCGGAAAAAAAATATTAGTGGGGTCCCAAAGATTTTTTTTATCAAAAGTGTAATCATTTCATAAATTATAACAATTCTATTATCAAATTTTATTAGATATTTGAAAGTGCAGGGCTCCTCTGAGCGCGAGACCTTGGTCTGTGGCCCAAAAAAAAACTATGTCCAAGCCGGTCCTGGTTCTGGATTTCATCAAGGACACTCAGTTAAAGCTTAGCAAGTGAGTCAATTCGGCTCCGTTTACTTAAAATTCGAGAATCGAGATTCTCGAGTTGGAGATCGAGAAAACACGTTCAATAATTTTCGAGTTCGAGATCGAGAATCAAATTTCGAGAATTTTCGAGATCAAAAATGGATAAAATCTCGTCTCGTCTCGTCTCGTGGAAACAGTACTTTGACGACGATATACGCCACTGGATTGTTTACAATTAACCATGCAAATATCAAAAATCAGTTGCGCCAATATCCAATTATTTTAATTGTAAATAACGTAATAAATTTTACAAATATCTTCGCACAAATGTATGTAGACGCAATAAACTTCACCAAAAGCTATGCGCTTAAAAAAAATGTGTTAAAAACAAATGGCAAAATAAAAATGACTTTAATGTACCTATAGTTGAACAGTTGATGTGATTATTTCGTTCGAAAATGATTACTTTGCTATTGATTATACTTTACACTTATTTAAAAATTATTTTTCAACGTGTAACAGAAAAATAAGATAAAGTAAATATTATTACATTTATGATTATAATTTATAATACATCAATCGAAAATACGGGAGATTTAAAATACTTATAAATTTGTTCGTTGATTCGTCATCATTTTTGAAAAAAAATTCACATGTTTAACGTTCGTGAATTCTTAAACGGTTCACGTACAATCATACTAATAATTTAATTGGTCTTCTTAATAGCTTAATAAGAGTCCACAATTATGTATAAGCTAAAGACAATAGTCAAAGGATTGACATAATGAAAGACAGTTACGTGTGTTACACACATGAGAACTTAGAGATACAACTGCTTCCTTCCGTCTCTCGAACTGAAATAACTCGCAAATTTAATACGCACACGAGTCTATATTGGCACTCAAGATTCATTGTTGTACCGGAAACGAAGACCGTGCTAGCCGCGGTGAATCCATGTGCTTCTACGACTAAAGTATGCTAACAAAAAGCGAAGCTGTAAGAGTGCAGTAACCATCGATACGAAATCATAATTGCTACATGCTGCTATATTTGAAAAAATCTAAGGATATTTTTTGGATAGCAAGTTTATTTCTAAATCATTATACGATTATTAAAATTTAATTTCTCTCTATAAGTTGTTATTTGTCCTAAATATTGTATATAAAAACTGCACAAAAAGTTTCCTGTTTTTATAAAGTATTTAACGATTGATTTTGTGAATAATTCAGTTGGATTTTAGAAAAATTGAATTGTTTTTAACTAAACACTTCATCTCAATATACAATGCTGGACTATTTTGACATAAGAAAAAGTAAGATACAATTAGCGTATTTTTGCATTTCCTGGAAAAAGCCGAACTAGGAATGTTTGCGTGGGACACCCGCTAAAGAATTCTGCGAAATAAAGCTTAAAAACTAATTACAACTTTAACAATTTTAGCAAATAGAAAGAATATTCTAAATAAAAGCAAGCAATTGTAAAATATATTATAATATTAGTGAATTTTGTACAGAGTGGGCAAATTTCGATGTTTTAATAGCGAATCTCGGTAACTATAAGAGGTATCAAAAAACGGACCGCGCATCCTCGATCTCTTTTTTCGAGAAAAAGTTAATGGTGAAAACTAAAATTGGTTATCGTTTTTTGTTTTCGAGTTATCGCCAATAACTCGATTTTTCGACTTTTCGTTTTATGACTGTATCTCGCTTGTTTATGAAAATAAACAAAAATAATTTTGACGTTCTACAGGCACTTTTTTGATAAAAATACAGTGGCGTAAACAATTTTTCAAAAAAAATTTCGAAATTTGAGTTATGACATAAAGTTGTATTTTTTTAAATAGAACCCTTCGTTGGCTATGACTGATTTAAATTCCTTATTTTTTTGTCATTCCAAATATATAAGGGTTGATGTATTTATTTTCAATAATACGCAAGTTACGGAGGTTTTTTAGTTTTTTTTTTAAACAAAATTATAGTAGTCTGTGAAAACAAAAACAAAACAAGGTGTAAAACCTTTTAAAACTCATTTGGTACAAGTTATGAAGGTTTTGTAATTTGTTGTTGTGATAAACATTACAAATTACAAAACCTTCGTAACTTGTACCAAATGAGTTTTAAAAGGTTTTACACCTTGTTTTGTTTTTGTTTTCACAGACTACTATAATTTTGTTTAAAAAAAAAACTAAAAAACCTCCGTAACTTGCGTATTATTGAAAATAAATACATCAACCCTTATATATTTGGAATGACAAAAAAATAAGGAATTTAAATCAGTCATAGCCAACTATGAATTCCTTTTAAAAAAATACAACTTTATGTCACAACTCGAATTTAGGATTTTTTTTTGAAAAATTTACTACGCCACTGCTTTCCTATCAAAAAAGTGTCTGTAGAACGTCAAAATTATTTTTGTTTATTTTCATAAACAAGAGAGATACAGTCATAAAACCAAAAGTCGAAAAATCGAGTTATCGGCGATAACTCGAAAACAAAAGACGATAACCAATTTTAGTTTTCACCATTAAGTTTTTCTCGAAAAAAGAGATCGAGGATGCGCGGTTCGTTTTTTGATACCTCTTATAGTTACCGAGATTCCAAAACATCGAAATTTGCCCACCCTGTACGTTCTGTAGGCAGCAATCCAGCAGTACATGACGCTAGTAAATTATTGCACCAAAAACGTTTTACACTTCATTTATAAGCGGGGACTAAAAACGAAAAATATTTCTTTCGTTTTTGATAAGAACGAAAACGAAATATTTCGTTTTCGTTTTTTACGTTCCCACCCATTAAATTTCGATTTCGTTTTCGTAAATCGAAATTTAATACCGGTTATACCGTTTTTTTTTAAATCACCAAGTGGTGTTTTTTTTTTTTAGTCACCACCCTCTTTTTACAAAATTCAGAACCGAAGACTTTTTGAAGAACGATCGTCAAAGGTCAAAATGACAGTGTTGGCAACCCTATTAATACGATGAAACCCCAATTATTCGAATATTCGATCATTATGGTTATAAATACTTCCTATGTATTAATATGTTAATGTGTAAATCAGCACAGTTCGCCTTTAATTTAAATTAAATTAAATTTGGCGTGATTATAATGTAGGTACTTTTGCGAAGAAGTGTGACATATAAATCGTTTGTGATGAGTTTCAAAAAATACCTCGGTATAAGCGAGTAGTTGAAAATTCTTATATTTTTACAAAAAAAACAAATTATTTTGTAAACTTTATTTATTATTTAGTATATATAAAATTAAAATAAACTCTGTTTAAATATCAGAAAATAAATTCAGGCACTGAAAAGCATTGGTGTACCTCTGCAAAATTTTGGTGCTCTCAAATCAAACTACATAAAAAATACAATTTATTATTGATCTTATCGTTTAAAATAAATGGTTTTACATTTCTAGTGTTTTTATCTGCCGTTACAACTTGTCTTTCATTCTAAGCGCGTCAAAACAAAAAGGGCACAAAAAGGGCTCGCGGTATATTGGTTTGTGCGTTAAAACGTATAGAATATCTTTTTAACTATGATATTGTCGAGAAAATTGTTTTTTCTTTATGAGATGATTGGTGTAGGATTTATTATACACACTATTTTTAATTTTGATGAAACTAGAAAAGTTATAAAACTTTAAAACATCAAAAGGAATTTATATAAAAAAGAAGTAAATTATGGAAAACAGTGATTCAGAATAAAACAATATTTAAATTTAACTTGGGAGGTCTAATTACGAGCATTAAAAATGGCTTTTATGTTATTGTAGACGTCCATAGGTATGCATAATATATCTATCATAAACCAACTATTAAGATAAAGATCGGTTCTTACAGTCAAGTTACTGTAATAACTATACTACGATAGTCAAATGTATTGCATGGGAAAGTGATCGGACACCCCGGATTATCCGGGACTGTCCCGGATTTGAGTTTTTCGTCCCGCATCGAAAACTGTCCCGAAAGGGTCCCGGGTTGGTTATTAATATTCTTCCCATTTTCGCAGTGGCACAAAGTTGCCGTTCATATTACATGGCGCTAGCGTGATTAATCCATTTAAAACTTATTCAGCGATTAAAATCCTTTCTTTTTGGAACATGTCCCGCATTACAGCATAAAACATCTGGTCATTGCACGGCGATTCTTTAATTATAATAATTACAGACAACTCTTAAATTAATAACCACTGTTTTTCCATTTCAGATGGAAGAGAAAACATCTTTATACATCTTGGATTGTCTATTTTCCGTATTCGTTGTTGGAGGCCTAGTTGTATTTGTGTGGAGAGGAGCGTGGGTACTACTTGACCTATATCTTTTTCCTGAAAATGAAGCTTTATCGGCGTGGGGAAGTTTAGTAAGTTTTTGTTTAATTGCCAATAAAAACAAATAAAACGTTTTCTATGTTTAGACGTTTAGTGATAAGCTACACTTGGTTGCTTCAAGTGCCGTTGAAAATGATTTTTAAAACCTATTAAACCTTGTATAAAAATTTTAATTACATGTAAGTTTTGATGCCGTGTCAAAGTACATTAATATAATATAAGAAACATTTTAGTAAAATGTAAAAAAAAAATGTAATTGTGTAATGTTTATCAAAGTTTGGTTCTTCATCTTAAAGAGTATTTGCTTATCAGTCAATTACCGATTATTCGGCCAATTATTGACTTTCATATAATAAATCATTAGATTTTATGATTAATGCACTCATAACATGGGTAATCTACCGTTTTAACGTCCCTTATTTTTGGACCAATTAAAGTCGTTGCCAACGCACACATAAAAGTTGGTCAAACAATAAGGGACACTAAAATAGTAAATTATCCATAAAATGTGAGTATTTAATTGTCGTTAATGTTCTTATGTATTTACCAAAATCTTTAGTTTACCTATAGCGATTTTTAAATCAATAAACAATGGTATTAGCTGCCAGACACTAAAATTTTAGATAACATTGTAAAAACTTAAACTTTTCCACCTTACATTTCAATCTAATCTATTTGCAAAATTAAATTTAATTAAAACCGAGTAATTGGTCAAAAACCGATTAACGATTATTCGGCAAACGATTATTTACCGATTAATCGGTGCATCCCTATCGTTAACATTTATTTGATGTTTTTATATAACGATTATATTTATATGCAAATCGACCGTTATTCGGAAGTACGCTTGGAAAATTTACAAGGTTTACAAGATACTTTGTCAATACTTTACAGAATAAAATTAATGAACAGGTTTAAAATAAGTAACTTTTCAAAGCAAAACATAAATTACTTTAAAATATTGTCAAACGTATCGAATTTAGTTTATGTTAAACTGAATACAGTACACACAAATAAAACAGTAGGTATGATTCATTTTGCTTTAGTTTTTTTTCTCTCAATGTTTAATAAATATGTTTATTATAATAATTTGTAAACTTAATTTTTATTACATGACATTAAACACATTTTTATGTCTAAATTTGCAAACGAAGTTTTTCGCTAACATTAGTTTGGGTGGGGCGCTAGAGTAGTGCTCTGCTAATCAACAGTGTTAAAGGTTTATCTTTTAATTTGCCAAGAGGTCACAAAGAAGTACTTATGTAATTATGACGACAACACATTACGCAAAATTTAAGTTTTATTGTGTGAAGGTTGAAAGTATCGATCAAATTATAAAGTGTTTGTGTGTACAAAAGCGCCATGATAAAGCTAACAAATTGAAAAATAATCAACTGTTCGTAAATTACATTTTTTAAATAATTAATATCATTAACAATTCGTTAAAAAATGTTTAGTTTGGTGACAGATAAAACGTCACAACATATTCTGTCTTAAGTCTTGTGTAATGATTGCGTTATGGTGCGTGTCCACGTGAGAGTAAACTACTCTCGATAGCAGCGTCGCCAAGGATATAGCCAATCGCGAGTTACTCTCAGGGGCTGTATCCTTGGCGGCGCTGCTATCGAGAGTAGTTTACTCTCACGTGGACAGGCACCATTTTGTTTGGACAGAACTAAATAATATAATACGCATTGAATATTCACGCGCACCTCCAGTATTGCAGTATTCAACTCATTAATTTTTTTTGTGCGTTTTGCATTGATGCGAATAATAAAATAAACGTATATTGTAAATAATTTACTAAAGTTATGATGTTTTGATTTAATTTTTTGCAGGGCTTCGAACCGTAATTTTTTCGTTTCGGTTTTCATTCCGGTTCAATTAAAAAAATATATATCGGTTCGGTTCCGGTTTTCGTTCCGGAAAATAAATAACTTTTTTTTTCGGTTTTCAGTTCAGCTCCGAGTGATTACTTTTAATTTTTTTTAAATGTTTTGTCTTGGTATAATCGGGTATAATAAGGTATAATAATTGGAAATAGAAGTATATAACATATGATGATAATATAATTTATTAAACGAAACATATATAAACAAAACGCGCGAGTTTGTTAAACATGTAACGAACTGTAATAAACCGATATTTTTCTTCGGTTCAGTTCCGGTTTTCGTTCCGACAAAAATAACGGTTTTTTCCGGTTTTCGGTTTTCGGTTCAGTTCCGGTTCGAAGCCCTGATTTTTTGCATGAAATAATTTTTTTCTAAAACAATATGTTACCAAGCAAAATTATCACAAACAAATAAAATACTTAATCTTGCGCGATGACGATAGCACAAAATAAAACATTTACTAAAAAATAGATATTATTCTCGTGTGATAGTAGTTGAAAGTTTTCATGGAAATTGGAACAATCTGCTTCACCACTACTTGTTCTTGGAACAGCGGGACAGGACTTCCAATAAAGGGACTGTCTCGGCTAAAACGAAGCTGATGGTATCCCTAATCTTTTGTCATGTACACATATCAATATTTTAATATAGGTGTTACAGGGGTGGTCTATAATAACGAAATATTTATGCAAAAATATTTTATTTCGCAAAATTTCGTTTTAATTTAATGTTTGAATAATAAAATTCGGTAACTCCCGAAATATGTTTGAAAAATGTATAGTTAACAGCACAGTAAAAAACTGTTTTTTTTTTTAAATCTAAATTTTACATCTCTTACTTTTAGTGAGAAAAGTCTGAGTTTTCGTGTATTTGTATAATTGCATACGTTAAAATACTGGGGCTATCTATGTTTGCACGCTTAATTACAGAGCCGGCGCAAGGGTATCTGGCGCCCACCTGCAGACGAATATTTGACACCGCCTTATTTCCCTGAATAAAGAAAGTAAAATTGAAAAAAAAACTTTATAAAAAAATATTAAACTATAATGAAGTTAAAGCATATATTATAAAATTTTACTTTTTCTTGCTTTTATTATTTTATTTATTTAGTCATAACTCCTACTGTTAGATGTAGGACCGTCGAGTTGTGCTGTGCTAGCTTTTTTCCATATTTTTCTGTCTTGTGCCAGCTTTTTTATCTCTTCCCATTTAATGTTTCTATCCGTTGCTGCTTTCTCAAGTTCGTTTTTCCAGATTTTTCTCGGTCTACCTCTTTTGTTTTTCTCTGTGACCTTAGAAATAATTTCTTTTACATCTAATTGAGAACATTATATCATTTTCAATTGCTATTAGTGCAAGATTTATGTCTTTTCTTCATATGTATTGAAACTGACTGACGTGTCTTTTTTCTTTGTCCTACTTCACTTGCAGATTTAAATGCTGCTTCTCTATTTACCTCTTTACAAACTTGTTTGGCATTTTTCAATAGACCTTTATTTATCTTAATCGATGTTGCAATAAAAATTCTTTTAATTTTTATTGATTCTAATGCAAGAGCAATACTAGCAGGGATTTATTCTAGTTAGTAAATTTTGCAAAATTACTAAGGAATAAATAAGTTGATAGACTTTTATCTTATAACATGAAGGTTGTGCTTCGTATTGTATTTCTTTATAAAAATTGTCATTATTAACAATTTTAAATATTGCAAATCAAAAATGATTGCATAAATGAGACCAATCGTGCAGATCCCGCCAATAAGACAGCAAGATGGAAAATGGCCCCGGAATAGTAAAACAAAAGCCAAAACATTCGAAGATCATTTAGAAAAAACATTCCAACCACATGGAGAAAACGAGGAAGCTCCTGATTGGGAAGAAATCCTACAAGAAAATAATGAAATCAGACTTACAACACCTGATGAAGTATTTACTAAAATTAAAGAAAATATTAAACCAAAAAATCCCCTGGGTTTGATCTAATTATTGGTGATGTGCTAAGACATCTCCCAAAGAAAGCCCATAGTAAAACTGATCACCCTAATAAACGCTGCCTTTAGGCGCAAGTATGTATCTAGGCTAGAAAAGTTGCTAAATTAGGAAAACCTCCCCATGAAGTCTTATCTTACCGGCCAATTTTATTATTGCCTGTTATACCGAAACTGTTCGAAAAGCTGTTGCTCAAATGAATGAAACCGATAATAGAAGAAAAAGAACTAATTCCCTATCATCAATTGGATTTAGAAATAAACATTCAACTATTGAACAAGTATATCGAATTACGAATGTCATAGAAAGAGCTCTAGAAGAAAAGAAAGTTTGTTCTACTATCTTTCTAGACGCAGCGTAGGCTTTCGACAAAGTGTGGCATGATGGTCAAATTATAAACTAGGATCGCTTCTTCTAAAACAATACTCTGAAATTCTTCAGTCCTGCATCTGAGACAGACACTTCAAAATGAAACAAGAAGACTCTTATATAGAACTTAAAGAAATTAAAGCAGGAGTTTCACAAGAAAGCGTACTAGGTCCGGTCCTATACCTATTGTATACTTGTGATATTCCAAAGTTAGACAACAATACTATAGCGACCCTTGCCGACGACACGGCTATTTTAGTAGTAGTAAGAAATAATATAGAATCATCTGAGAAATTACAAGCAGCTGCCAATCAGATCAACGACTGGACAAAAACATGGCGTATAAAGTTAAATGCAACTAAGTCGGTACATGTCAATTTTACCAACAAGGGAATTGAACATGTATCAATCAACGTAAATAATAAACAAATTCCATACTCCAACACAGCAAAATACTTAGGTATTACATTGGACGCTAAGCTACGCTGGGAGGCTCATTTGAAAAAAAAAGGGAAGACATAGGTATCAAATATAAAAAACATGTACTGGCTAATCGAAAGGAATTCCTCTCTGTCCCCTACATAATTAACTTTTGCTTTACAAGCAAACTTTAAAGCCTATATGGACATATGGTATACAACTATGGGGCTGCAGGCTGCACCAAATAGAGTAATATTCAGATCATCCAGAGAAGAAATATTCTTGTAATTGTATGCATTAAGTTTAAGTTCGAATATTAAATGAACTTCACTAAACATTCTCATTTCAAAAAAGGGTAACCGAAAAAGAGAACAAAAGTGAACATTTTTACATAAAAAAAGAAAAAGAAATATCAGAATTAAAAAAGAGAAAATGTTTCTTTAAAGTGATATTCTGGCAACCCTATGTAAATGAATTTAATAATATTAAATTATAAGGTTCGGCCACATCATTTTAAGCCTGTTCTAAGTCCTCAATTAAATTGATAAATTTAATATCATCCATAATAAAAGAAAACAACAACTCACAACACACACAAAGGTTACGATTTGAGTGCAAAGCGAGCGGTATTTGCCAAGAGGAGTGGGTCTACCCACTCGCGTAGAACGCGAATGGAGCGCCTGCGAGAGGAGACGATGGGAATACGATTGTCAGTGGTTTGTGCACCCCTAGCGTTCAACGGTAGCGATATCGCTGAACAGGAGGAGTTGAGAATACCAGCCCTGAACAAAACACTAAGGACATCAACACAACATGTCGAGGCGATCCAGCTCGTAGACATTACTGGATTAGTAAGAAGACTTAAAAGGGTTAAACCTTTTGAGTTAGTGTAAGCAAAAGTTTAAAAGCAGAGACTGTGCAGTACTGTGCACGTCTCCGAGTTGGTATTGAACAGGTCAAATGGTTTTAATTCTGCTTTTTCACCCAGTATCTAAGAATCTAAGGGTTGTTTTAAAATTAATTTTGAAACATTATTTAAAATAATGGTCCATCGCTTTGGAGCAGGGTTGGCCTGATTTAAATCAATTGATTTAAATCACGATATAAATCATGATTTAAATCAGCTGATTTTTTGAATAAAAATCATGATTTTTTTAAAAATTTCATTTAATGAAAATAAAACCAATTATTATCTCCTAATACGGTGAAAATGCGGAATCATCTTAACACTGTCATAAACAATATACGATTCGGAAATATCACCCTGTGAACTAGCTCTTAACAGGCGACTATTTATTGCGCTTAAGCTTTAAAACAAGTGTATTCTATTTTCCATGGCGATAATTGCATTGCCTGCAAAATAGGTCTGGACGCAATTTACGTGCGCTCACATTCTTTACTTTAGTGCGATTCATTTTGGGCGACTAAAAATTGCTCCTAAAATATCGCCCGTGCGCAACAGGTCTTAATTATAAAAAAAATCAAAATGTCGTGATTTTTTAGATTTTTTAATAAAAATCAAATTTTGCCCAACCCTGCTTTGGAGACGATGTTAAGAAATTATACTCTTCTATCTATTAAAAGCAGGGCCGGATTTAGACTTGATAAGGCCCTAAGCTATTTGAGATATGGGTCCAGATATTATATTATGTCAGTGCCAAATATGACAATTGCTCACTCGGACAAAAAAATTTTGGGGCCCCCAAGAAAGTGGGGGCCTTAAGCTATAGCTTGTGTAGCTTTTACGTAAATCCTGCACTGATTAAATGTGTCCTGCAAACCGTTTGTTGACACAAAAGACATTATTATTATTTCTATACAGGGTGTTTCTGAACGATGTAGCATAATTTCTACTGGTGAATGTACATTGAAAAATAGGACGATTTAGCCCATCATGCCATAGAAAGTTGCATCGTTGCTAAGTTACAGCCCCATGAAGAGGGGATGAAAAATTGTTGTTTTATTGATAAATCAAGAACGCTTTGACCTACAAAATTTATATTTGGCACGTATTTTACAATAGGCAAGCGTGTTCTTATGCATAAGTTTGAGCGAAATCCCATTATAGGGGGCGCTACAATCGATAATAGCAGAGAAAAAACCTGCTGTATTTTTTTTTGTCGATCGTAATTTCAATTTTTTTATTGTAAGAGTCGGATAGGTAGGTCTAAAAGGTACATTTTTAGTAACTTATGCATTAGAACACGCTTGCCTATTGTAGAATACGTGCCAAATATAAATGTTGTAGGTCAAAGCGTTCTTGATTTATCAATAAAACAACAATTTTTCATCCCCTCTTCATGGGGCTGTAACTTACTAACGATGCAACTTTCTATAAGGCATGATGGGCTAAATCGTCCTATTTTTCAATGTAGATTCACCAGTAGAAATTATGCTACATCGTTCAGAAACACCCTGTATAATTCAAAAAGTATGTTGTAATTGAATACCACAATGTTTTATTAACCATTCATTGACTTCACATAGAACTTAGAAATAAGTGAAAAAATACACTGTTGTTGTTTAACGTGCAATGTATTACTAAGCCAAAAGACGAAAAATCTGACCGTAATAATAATAGGTGTTTTAGGTTCATTTTCATAGTTTCATAAAAATAGGCCAATTCTGTCATTTACCGAAGACAGTTTTTTTTTTTCATATCAAACGTAATTTCCATGGTCTCCCAATTTTGTTCACCATGTTTATTTATACCCATATATTAATAGTAATGAAAATAAATTGCTGCACCAAGTTTATAATTTGTATAAAATACATATCAACTGTTTTTTATCAATTTAGAAAGCTTATATTCTGTCGAAACATAGCGCTTTGAATATTTTTATCGCAATGATAAGATGCACCAGAAATATCTTTAAATGGTTTATAATAATAACAAAAAGGTTACATAAACTTATTTTCACAGACGTAACTTACAAATCCTGTAAACCAAAATTTATTTAAAATATAACTAAGACAATAAAAAGTAGCCTTGCTTTTGGTAGCTTATTTTAACTTTAAGGTTATTGGAATAAAAACAAAGACTGGATGGACTAAGAGTAAAAAACTATCGATTATTGTTGCGTGCGCTTTTCATAATAATCAATTTATTATAAATATAATGCACACGCCAATTAGTGATGCAATGTGCATATTCTTAAAAAAATCAAATATCAATTTAGCAATCGCTGTTTAGTTAAATTAAATTAAAAATATATGAAATAACAACCTCAACCGTCACAAATTTACATCCTCAAATGGCAAATTTTATTTATTTACATAAGGTCACATTATTTGTCAAGGACTATATTTATCAACAAAGTGTTTGCGTGGAGAGCATGATTTGTTACTAATTTCACCATTCTTAAACAATTCGATAACCATGTTCTAGCATTTTTGAGGGTCTCTGTATCTAAGATTGACAAAAAATATTTCTAAACTGTTTGCATTTTGGACGACTAAATACTAAATGATTTAACTGGTCCGATATGTAGGGTGTCCCAAAGTCGAGGCTCAACATGAGGTTCTCGAATATCGTAAAGCCTCGTTCACAAAGTGAAACTAAAGCGTGACATTAAATGTCATATAGTGCCGTCTGAACAGTCTAATGTCTAATGTCTCGATGCCACAATGTAGAGACGCTAATGCCGTAACACCGCAACAGTGGCGATGTCGTGATTTTGAAAATGCGTCACTTGACGCAAGCCTACCACAGTTTCATATTTTATCGGCGCGTGTTTGTCATCTATTTTCAGCTTATCATGTTTTCATTATATGTGCTAACGTTTTTAGAACATTACCATCAATATCGGTGTTTTTTTTCAACTTCAAAGTAGGTACCTATGTATACAGGCTGGTCCACATAGAAGGGCCACTACTGGGATCTCTTAAACAGTAAGAGCTACAAATAAGTTAAAATTTCTCTTTCTGAGACCTATTCAGTGATGCTCTAATGTTTTTAAAAAGTTCCATGGCACGCCAGATAATGAACCGAAATCAAAATGGGCATTTTTTTAAAATCTTTAATAACTCGGTTATACTTGATGTGAGTTGATGGTACAAAATTATTTTTGGGGAAAAACTTGTACATTTTTACGCACAAACATTCATTTGTTTCAAAATTGTTTAAAGTTTAAAGTCTTAGATAAATTACCCACTTGCATTTTTTTAAGGGAAACCATAGTTGTAGAACCTTATAAAAAAGCATTTTTTACCGTTTTTTGGTAACATAAGGTTTAATGTATTTATTTTGATATTTAGGCTCAAAACACATAAAATTCATCAAAAAGTCCATATGAAGCTAAAGAATGCCATAAATTTAAACAATATTGAAGCAAATGAAGGTTTTCAACTTACAGAGCGTAAAAAAATTTACTACTTTTTCCCCAAAAATATTTTTGTACCATTAAGTATAACTGAGTTATGAAAAAACAAAGCCCATTTTGAGTTTTGTTTTTTAAAACATTAAAGCATCACTGAATAGGTCTCAAAAAGGGGAACAATTTGTTTAATTTAAACTTCTTTGTATCTCTTACCGTTTACGAGATCCCAATAGTGGCCGTTCTATGTGGTCCACCCTGTTTAGTGTCGAGGCGCTGCAATATATCAAATAACGTTTAAGGCTTTAAGGGTTTAAGGTGTAAACAAAACAGCTAGCGCCGTGTCAGCGAATGTCTAAAACTGTCGTGACATGTCACGTCAGTGTCACCATGTGAAGGAGGGTTTAGAGTTACGAAGTTAAATTGGGGCAAAGTTGCTAAATTAAGTGCTGAATTTAAATCTGAGAAATAAAGAACTATGGATTTCTTCGTTCAGAATTTATTCAGAAACTACTAAAATTAATATTCTTAGTTTTTTAAAAATTACTCTTAAACTAAGAAGGCCAAGAGCAATGGCTCGTAAGAACTTGGAATGAAGGGACTGTAGCGACAAATGTAACCAACATTTTCATTATAGAGGGGGATGAAAATTCAGATTACCAGTAAAAATTAAAGCAAAAATACGTTTTATGAATATAACTGTTCATTACATTTTTATATTATCAATTAATATTTAAAGTCCTTTGCTCTTTCTGGTTTAATTATTTGTCGATGAGTCTTTGTCGATCAAAAATAGTCAAATCTAGTGTAAAAAGTCTCAAATTTTTAATTTCAAGTTTCTCATTCAGAGGTTAACGCAAAAAATTGATTCCTTGTACTTACTTATTAAACAGAATTTTTGTTTTTATATAGATTCATTTTTAACCATTTACATTCAAAAAATTTCAATAATATTTTTGAAAAACAAAAAATAAATACTAGAAGCTCGTAAGGTCGTAGCCGTTGACTTGCAGCACCAATAACATGTATATCACGCGTCACTCCCACTCCATATCTACTCGTCAGATTGTATACAGTATGTGGGGCTGCGGAAAATGCAGCCCGCGTATTAATTTATGAGACCCTATCATTGTTATTACTGTAAACTATCGAGTGTAGCTGCGGTATAAAACAAATTAATTTTTTAGTTAAAATGTAAAAAAGTTTAAAGATTATACATAATTCTATTTAAATCTGGAGGAACTACAGCCCTGCAGCCCCTATGGACTAGCAGCACCAGGCTATGATACTTTTTTTTTTCAAATTTGAATTCGGCTTAATTCAAAGCCTAGACGTTAAATGTTATATACTATTTTCATTTTGATTATTTATATCATATCAATAAAAGTTTTATTCATGTTATGACTTAGATATGGCTTAGATATTTGTCAGAGAGAATGTCAGTTTTTATTGTTTCCGAAAAGTACATCATAATACTAAGCTATCGGTAAAATATTTTTTTTATTGTTGAGAAAGGTATAAACGTAATATTGTAATGTTTTAATTTTTAGTCCTATATTTATTTGGATTTTCTAATTTTTCGATAGTATGACTCCATTTTGAAATAAATGCCTGTTTGTGATGCACCGTTGTTACGAGAATTTGATAAATAATTCAACTGTGCAAAAATTCTCCTCTTAACCATTTATTTGCTATATTTTATCTTTTGCTACTACTATTTTAAGTGTAAACAAAATTTTTGATGTGATTTTTAATTCATAAGAAAAAATTGTCTTAAAGGACAACGAAATTCAAATGTTGGAGTATTTCTATCGTACAAAAAAGATTTTTAATATAATGTGTACGATTTATAAAAATGTATAGGTAAAATAATTCTTTTAATTATTTCTTTGTCAGGGACTGTTTAAGTATGTTTTCTGTTAAAAATAAAATTTAAATTCCTTTATTAAAAAATTCCTTAAGTTTGTTATAACACTATAGGATCTGTTTTCTGTTTCAGGTTTTAGGCTATGGTATTGTAGTTCTGTTGTTTCTTGTTCAACCAGCAATGCGATGGCTCTGTGAAAGATTGGAAGGAACCATGCGGCTTATAGTGGCTGATATTTTTTTAATTTTTTCCTTTGTTGGTACCGTTAATGTATGGCGAGGCATTTGGAATCTTCTTAATTTATATTTTATACCAGGTTAGTTTTGTTGAACACAAATAATGATCTTACGTAAAACAAAATTCTTAAACGTGATTTAAGTCACATAACTGGACGTATTATCAGTAGTAATATAACAAGTGCATTGAAAATTATCGATAATTTTTGGTAAATATTTTTTCTGCTTCAACTTACATGAGTGAAGATTTGTCAAAAATTATGGATTATTTGCAATGCACGAGTTATATTTTGTCAGAAAATTTCCTTCACCTAACCTATCTGTCAAATTAAAATGTTGTTTAATTTAGATAAATTAAAGTATACCTACTACTTACTGCGATTGTTATTATTAATAGATCATTTATAACTAATTTTTAATTCAAGAATTATATTTTAATAAATATTAATGAACCAAATAGTATTTAGGTACATACATAATCTGTTATGTCAAATTTTACAAGTACTGTCAGAGTGGTGTCAGGGGTGTGGTTTAATCTATATTAAAGTAACGTTATTGGTCGCCGACATCTGTCAAAAAATTATCAAGACCAAAATACCTTATTCCCTCTCCAAATTTATATTTTCCACCAATCAAAAACCCAGATTTCTTAGAAACGACCAATAAACGCATGAAAATCTGTTAATTGCGAAAAGTAAATTATCAGTGTATGATTATGTTTATTGGCCGTTTGTTATTGGTCGAAAACGCAAATTTGACAGGAGGATCAACTCCTGGCAGAGGAATGTAAAATTATTACCGTGTAATATTGCTCCTATTGGTAGTCTCTAAAAGATTTAAGATTAGTGATTGGTTGAAAACGCAAATTTGACAGGTGAAGGGAATTTTCAATATAAACGTCTTTTCTAATCTATTTACGTGAATGTATAAAAGTACTTTATTTGATCATTTTAAGAAACGAATTAAACAATTTGGAGTGTAAGGTTATCACTTTGCTAGATTGTTTCTAAAAACACAAAAAAACACAGAAGAGTATTTTTTTAAATGTAATATCAAAAAACCAATAAAACTGCTTCTATGATGTTGCAGTTAGTATATCTTGCGATATTTATACGATATATCTTACAAGAAACATTTTTAAAGAACGCCATTCAGAAAAATATACTCCTAGTTTATATACAGGATGTGTATAAATTAGCGGACAATAGTAGTGTGGCATTGTTCGTTATACAACTGAAATCGAAAATGTTATTACGAAATGTCGGCCGAGGCTTAATTACGCTCAGAAACTTTTTTAAAGAGTACAAATTTGGTAACACTTAATTATCGTACGTCTAAAATGTTTATTGCGATCATTATAATTTGTATTTTTTAATTTCGAAATAAAATTAATAGTAACTTCCACGGAACAATACAAAACGATAAACAAATACTTATTAATAAGTTAAAAGTATTAAAAAAAATTAAGTGACACCACAGAGTCATTTGACTAGTGTGAATGAATACCAAAAATTTACAAAACTAGCACTTACAATTTTGCAATAAAAGAACAAAACATAAATAAACTTAGTTTGGTTAGTTTCTGAATTGCAGAACAAAGATTTTGCACAAATTTTTTTACAAGAGTAGAAAAAAGCATATTACTCACGAGTGGAAGAGTATTTCCAAGAGTGCGTAATTGCTTTACAACTCAAGTTTTGTGCTATACTTTTTCTACGATCACATAATACATACGATTTTATCGGTTTTTGGTTAAAAGTAAACACGTTTATACGTACGCTGTTAATTATCAAGTTTGACGTGATTCTACTTTGATCATTTCTAGAGTGGTCGTGGTATTGTGAACATGGCTAAATTTGAACTCTTTGAAAAGTTTTATATGTTAGAATATTACTTTGTAAGTGATAAAAACGTAGCGGCTGTTTCAGAATTTACTTGGAAATGACGTTTAGTTGTTTAATAATTGCAAACATCACTTGTTTGCGAAATCATGGCAAACTTTGATGATCGAATTTATACAAAATTGGCCATATCTTGGTTATTTTTTGCAACAAATATATAAAACTATATATTTTTGAAAAGCTAAAAAAATACTCTTTCACATAAAGTCATGGCCGACTAGGGTTTCCATTTAAAAATATACAAGTTTACTCCATATCTCGAAAGTCAAGGTAGCTATGATAAAATTTATTTTGTTTTTAAATTAAACATAAAAATCTCTATAAAAAACCTACATAACATTTTGTTCTAATTTAATAAATAAAGAAGTTATAGCAAATTTTCAAAAAAGATGAAATTTCACTTTTCGCCTGTAGTGCCAAAATGGAATCTGATAGAAGAAATCTGATTGCATGGGCGTTATTTTCTCAAAAAAATAGCCCACGAGACCGAAATCAGATTTTCGCTATCTATTACGGTAACTGAGATACCCCGTAAAACATTCGAATTTGGTCCACCCTGTACATGCGTTTAAAACATGGGACCACTTTTTTGATCATCTTGTAGATAGACCAAAACACGGTACTGTCAAATAAAAGAATTTCTCTTAAAAATTACAATAAACCAACTTCTCAGCTTTATTAATAAGAAGGATACCAAATTTATCCTGTTTCATTGGAACACAGGAACACACTGTCTATAATTTAAACTTTAATTCTCATCACTAATTACATGCATGCAGTCGTATCCAGAAATCAATTTCGTATTCACAATTTTGTATACCTACGTATATATCTTTTTTACAGAAAATCTGGAACTTAGCTGTTGGTTGACACATTGGGTGTGCCTGATTCTTCTCATTCTTTTGAAGTGCTCGAATTCGTTATTGGTTAGAGGGGTGTTTATCGACGCCGAAGAACCTGGTGGAAAATGCGTTGTATTTCCAGTTTACTACTTACGCCTCATATTTCAACGTGAAAGGGCTAAAAAGTTGTCGAAAAAAATACAGTTAGAAGTTATGTCGAGGCGGAAACAGGAATTAGACAATAAAAAGCCCTGTGTTTGTGCTATAGATATCAATCATGTAACGAATCAAATGAATGTGGCAAATCAACTCACGCAAAAACTAGAACTGAACCATCGACAACAGATATGACATCTACTGAAATTATTGTGCGTGGAAACGAATTGGGGTGACCCAAGATCAGTTAACGTAGTCAGGTTATTTGTACAAATTGCAAAATGATGTGTGATATAAAGACGTACTGTCTAGCTAGCATCTGCTAACTTTAAACAAACAATCATAGTAATTTTAAAAATAGATAATGTCAAAAATTACAGTTATATGTACATACAATAAGTTATTTATAATAATAATAATGTTGATATTTAACGAAATAAATTGAAATAAACATTGTTGTATAAAAATGCTTGATTTTACTTTTAAAAAAATACCAGCAAAAACAAATGCACTGAATATAAAATACATCGTTGAGCCGGATGTCGAGAATAAACAGCAGAATAAAATTTTTATTAGGTTAAATCGACTCTTTACTTCTATCCTCTGCTTTTGAACTTTTTTTAAATTTAATTGCTCGACATAGATACAAAAAAAAATCACCTTGTATTGTAATTCATAATAATAGAACGAACTACTTAAATTTAAAAACTAGGTAGTAGAAGTAGTATTTTTATTGTGTAACAAATTAAACAAACGTTTAAAGCACACTACATGTAAATAAAAAAGCGACCTAATTAGTACAAAATGAACAAAGATTTAACACTTTTAATAAACATTCTTTAAGAACAGTAAAGATTTATTTTTGAGTACAAATGGCTTGTCTATATTTTTAATGCGTATGATAATTCAAACGAAAAATTCTAAACTCTGTAGTAGTATTTTAATAATCGTTTATTTTTCCTTTTAAGTAGACTTAAACTTATAGATTCTGCTTTTAATTGTTTTTTTGTTCATTTCTTTTCATTTGAATATTACATTTCGTTTTAAATTACTGTCAATCACAATTTAATAAAACCTAAGTGCATTCTATGCTAATGCACATGAATGCAACTTTGCTACAATATTTCTAAGCAAGTGAAGTAGTTTTATTTTAAATGAATACTTAACCATTTACTCTTTTTTGGTCCTAGACAAAGTTATTATTTACAAATACAATTTAATTTTGTACACTATTAGATTTTGAAAAAGGCGAATTTTAATTTTTGTAATGAATTATTACGTTTTAGCATTACGTAAAGGATTTTTAATTTGTCGGCCCTGAATTAGAAGGTTTAATGGCATCACTTATATGATAACTACCACTACTTATTCGCTCAGCATTATGTTAACTTCAACAAAAAACATAAGACATTTATTCGCCACTATACTGTAATAAAAAGAAACCTCTGACCACCGTCTACTAAGTGTTTTATTATAAAGCGACGATAAGACATAATAACATATTCAAATATAAATAATATCATACATTCAACAAAAATAATAAGTAAAACTGATTAATTTTTTCTTAAATTATCATCCCTCCTTATCAAATCTGACAGATTATAAAAAGTCTTATTATTGAACGTTCGATTGTTTAACATAAATTTAAGTAAATTTGACAAAAATTAAACAAATCGATGTGTTCTTTCAAAAATTACAATTGATTTAACCAAATAAAAATCTGCGAGCATATTATATTGTTATCTACGGCTATTGTACAACTATTTGTGTAAGCCTAAAACGTTATGCAGAGTAAATTATTATTATTTTATTACATTGCATACAAATTTCATTGAAAGATTATGTTACATCTGGAAAATTTAAAAAAAATCGCACATGACGAGAAATTGTGGGGACAATTTTATAAACAACTCATGGCACATATTATTGGCATGCGAATACTTTTCGTTGCTAAGTTTTGTACACGATTATCTCAGCATGTAATAATGGAATTAATAACATCCTGACTTTAAAAGTTGTGTAAATACAATTAGCAAAATGCGGATGCACATTTACCAATTTATTAATTAGGGAGGCTAAATAAATCAAGTGCTTTCATTAGATGACCACACAAAAATTACAAGGTTAAAGTCGTTATGAGGAAATAAAGAACGATTTATTCAGATACTTATGTATAAGAACATTTTTTGGTGTTTAACCGAAATTCAGTATCTACTTAAAGAATTATATTTAGGAGGCAACCGGCATTTTTAATTGGATTTATATAAGTTTATCATCACCAGCATCTTGTGCAGCACCGTAGCAATGCATTGGCAACGGGGCAAGTGTCAAGGGCGCGAGGCGCGAGGGGCGCCAAGCGCAAACATTTTTGCACCCTGGCTTAGAAAACAAAAACATCGAGCGCCCTTTGCTAAAAATCTTGCCGCCCCAATATGTATCTGCGATTTCCCGTCAGTGCACGGTGATTCCCTTTAAACAGGGCTGGAAACCGAAAAGAAATTGGTTGATGGTTAACCGAAATCGAGAACTTTGTTTATATATAGCGGTTTTTGGTTATAAACCGGTTAAAAAACCGCATTTATCCAAAAAAAAACGGGTAAAAACCGGTTTTTAACATAATTTAGGTTGGAAATGCAAAGTATGAAAGATATTATCAATTTATAATTTTATAATATATTTACAAACAAGCGTTTAGTAATAACTTTTGGTAAAGATTTTGTGTTTTTTAAAGTAATTTTTATTGAAGAAAGATGTTAAAAAAACCGGGTTTTAGTTATTTTATTTAAAGGTTGCCGTTTTTCTGCCATTGAAAATAACGGTTTCGCTTAAAAATCACTTTTACGGACAAAAAATAACCGTTTTTTGCCGATTTCTTGCCCTGCTTTTAAACCAATAGTAAATATGGCCCTGTGCGTTAACCTGATTGATGAATTCAAGAGCTGACACTGAAAATCCCCGTTTTTCCGTTTATAGTCAATATTCTTATGAAATTTGGCAGCAAATGAGCAGAGCATTTATAGATCAATCAGTTAAGTATGTTACATGTGCATAGTACATACATAGGTACGATGACCATTATTTCTAGACAAAAATACAGTACAAAAGGTGGATTACGTTTTTTTTGCTTTCACGTTTGTTTTTTTTTAAGAAGACCGGAAAAAAAAGTGTTTTAGGAAGAACGGAACAAAATGGATGAAGTTTGTTTATTTTTTTGCTCTCACGAATTTTGAAGATGGAAATTATATTGCATTATATGTTTGTGGCTCTCACTATGCAAAAAGTTGGGTTATATTTAGCACAATAATTTTCATTACATTAAAAATACAGTACAAAAATTAATTACAGTACATTTATTTCTGTTTAAATTATACAGTACAGCGCCTTAAAATACAGTACTGTGCTGCATAATACAGTACGGATGGTCACCGTATACATAGGTTATGCGCCTATGTGCAATAGTCAACATTTTTATGAATATTTACTTAAAAAATTGTGGCTCCATCTATATCCGAACTACGGCGATGTAGGTATATAAGTCAGGTCCATCTTGTACATATTAAATATTTAATTTTGAAGTTATGTTTTGTTTCTTTGTGATAAATTGTTACTTAAAAATCTTATAACAATATTTCTTAAAATAAAATACGTTAAAAAAAGGGCGCCATTTTAGGTATTTGCCAAGGGCGCCAAAAACATTGCTACGGCTCTGATCTTGTGTATTTGAAGAGAGGGAAAATTTATTTTATTTTTATGATAAACTTCCAGATGAAGTCAGATTTGACTCGTTTTAAATAGCTTTGATAAACAAAATTTGGGTTTTCCAATGTTTGACACTTAAATTCAACGTGTGTTTTATTTCTGATGACATAATTATAGTATATAAATATATAGTGTATATACAGGGTTCTCGTTTTTCGCGGGCCACTATGGGGATCTCGTAAACGATAAGAGTTACGACTTCGGTTAAATTGGGGCAAAGTTGTATATTCAGGTGCTTAATAATTTGAAGCAAACAGAACTTATCTAGCTCTTTTAGTTTTTGAGATATAGGGAAAAAAGTAAAAAAGTGGACTTTTGTTTTTTGCCCGTAACTTTTTCATTTGATGTCGAATTTCATTTCTGTAAAAACTTTTTCCTGGCCACTTTTTGCAAGGAATCAGAATCCCCAATTATATTTTCCGTGCAACGTTTCGTTTTTTAAAAACCATCATCAGGTCAATTTTTTCTTATGGACGCTATGTCTGATTTTAACGCACATTTGTAGAACATTTTTTTCTGAATTCGACAATGTATAACACTTGGTACATTTTTAAAACAATTGCTGTTAAAAATGGCAAAAACAAATATTTTATTTAAAACAAATCCTAATCGGCATGGTAAATAATTGTCTTTGTCCCTTTTTCTTTGAAAGCACGTAAGTAAACCGTATGAAGTTACTATTTAAGGGATTTAATTAAAAAAATAGGTATTAATAAATATGTTAGGAATGCATTAACATTGTTTACGTAGCAAATATTTTTAGAATATTTTCTTTGGTTAAGTAATAAATGTCTCTAAAATATGTATTTAGTCCTTATTTGGCATACAATTATTTGTAATTATTTTCGTTAGCAAATAATATAAGTGTCCATAGTTTACAAAAAACGTCCAGAAATCTGTTTACGCTTTTTGCTTATTAGAAGTCATTAACGCAGATAAAAGGCATAACTAAATTATTTTTTGTTACAAATAATTGTATGCCGAATAAGGATTAACACATTTTAGAGAAATTTATTTCTTAACCAAAGAAAATATTCTAAAAATATTTGCTACGTGAACAATGTTAATGCATTCCTAACATATTTATTAATACCTATTTTTTTAATTAAATCCCTTAAATAGTAATTTCATACGGTTTACTTACGTGCTTCCAAGGAAAAAGGGACAAAGACAATTATTTACCATGCCGATTAGGATTTGTTTTAAATAAAATATTTGTTTTTGCCATTTTTAACAGCAATTGTTTTAAAAATGTACCAAGTGTTATACATTGTCGAATTCAGAAAAAAGTGCTCTACAACTTGGCGTTAAAATCAGATATAGCGTACATAAGAAAAAATTGACCTGATGATGGATTTTAAAAAACGAAACGTCGCAGGGAAAATATAATTGGGGATTCTGATTTCTTGCAAAAAGTGGCCATAAAATTTTTTTTACAGAAATGAAATTCGACATCAAATGAAAAAGTTGGGGGCAAAAAACAAAAGTCCACTTTTTTACTTTTTTTCCTATATCTCAAAAACTAAAAGAGCTAGATAAGTTCTGTTTGCTTCAAATTATTAAGCACCTGAATATACAACTTTGCCCCAATTTAACCGAAGTCGTAACTCTTACCGTTTACGAGATCCCCATAGTGGCCCTCGAAAAACGAGAACCCTATACAGGGTGCCCATTTTTCTAACCTGTTGTATGGGTAACTCCGTTAATATTAGAGATACAGAAACGTTTAAATTAGCAAATTTGTGCACAATTTAAAGGGAAATCTGATGCCATTTTCAAATTTGACCTACGTCATCAACTTTTTGAAATATTTTGAAAAAACTGAAAAATGTCGATTTTTTCAAACTTGAATAATTCCGTAACCATATGAGTTAAAACCAAAATAAAAATTGGCTCTTACAGATGTTTTTACGTAGATTTTAAATATGTTAACGGAATTTTCATAGCACTCTCGATTTCCGAGTTATAGCACAAACTTGCATTTTTTTAAATGGAAGTCATAGTTGGCTATGGTCTTATTAAAAAGGTTATTTTTTTCTCGTTTCAATGATATAAGGTTTGTTATGCTTTACTCTTGTAGTTTTTCTTTAAATAAGCAAAAATCATTTTACATGTTCACTGCCTACTAATAGATGGGAGTTATCCCGTGTTGATGTTCTTTTTTTTCGAGGTGACATTTAAAAGTTGTCTCTTATCGTTAGTGTAGCAGTTATTAGCCAGTTACAAATTTTAAAAACAAAACCTCAGAGTTTGTCAAATAAAATTTATTGTTTCTTATACGTATACATCTCTCTCTCGTGTTGATCAAAATTTTTGATTGACTTTATTGTAAATTTCAAAAACAATATTTTCTAATGAAAAAAAAAACTACATGCTTTTTTATTACTAGGCTTGTAATAGAAATAGTAGAAATTCAAGTGAAATGTATTTGCAAAGATTTATGGAAAGGAGGTAACCAAGAAAGAAATTTTTTTCGTTTTAGAAACCAATTTAAAAAAATCCGGGTCATTTACAAAATCCAAAGGTTTGAAAATTAAATTTAAGC